>PVIC010004930.1:0-60222 GCA_004025085.1 Thryonomys swinderianus | reverse complement strand
TGAGTGCTGGGATGACAGAGTGAGCCACCATACCCGGTTCTACTTTTGCTTTTTTGAAAATCTTCATAATAAAGATAAAAGTTAAGAGGTAATATAGAAATTTAAAAGCATACATACAATGGGAAATCAGTGTTATATTTAAACTTTTGAAAACACTTTGACACAGTTCCACACTAGCACTTCACACATATAGTCACACATTCACAAAATTGTGTGTGCATGTTTGTCTGTGTGTGTGTTTTATTACAAAGAAATTGTTTCCTACAGACAGAAGATTCCCCTAAAGACAGGGTGAAGGGGAAATACAAACAAGAGTTTCTCTGTATGATAAAGTGTTAATAAGAGTATTCCTGATGTGCCAGTTTTAGACAGAATCCTGAAAAAAAAATTAATGGAAACACTAAGTTCTGTAGTGAACTGCCCCGGCTCTCAGAGCAAAACAAATCTCTCCAAAAGCTTCCCGCTCCTGTTTAAATAAAAACACAAAATAAAAATAATGCTTATCACTAATATATGCCAGGTTTAAGAAATACCTTTAGAAAATTATCATATGGAAAGGTGCATATGAAGTGAAATCAGCATTTACTTATATTCTAGATTAATGTTTATAAGTTCCTACGAACCACTCCTCCTTGAATTGGTTGTCTTACTCTGGTGGCCAGAAGAGCCAGAATGCAGGCGATTCCCAGAACGTGCTTCTCAGCTCCACGTTTCCTGAGCTAACTGTGCCTAAAGCAGCACTGTCTGCCTCTCCAGCCACAGCTCAGCGACGGTACAAGGGGAGCGAATGAAATCTACACGGCAGCACCAGAATCTAAACGGAACTTGAGTAGATCAGGTAAATAGATTCAAATGATTAAATTTTTTCAGCTTAGAAACATAAAGCTTGAGTAGTGGTCAATATTTATTGAATAAAGAGCACGTAAAATGACTGAATGTGGTTTTATTCACTAATTCCTGGAATTAAGGGCTATTCCTTGAAATGACACAGCGTTAGCGAACAAACACAAAATTAGCAAGCCGATAGTTAGGGATATTGAACATTAAGAAGATATTAACCACAAGAAAGAGTTGAAGCTTTTTATGAAAAGATAAAGAGATGGAAAAAAACCTTAAACTTACATCCAAAAGACTGATGATTGCTTAGAAGAATCAAACCCAGGGTATTTATACTTAGCTACATCCACAGTTTCTTGTTTTATTTTTTATTTTGAGATAAGGGCTGGCTAAATTAGCAAGCTGCCCAGGCTGGGTCCTCCAGGCTCCCAAAGTGCTAGCAGAGTAACAATTTTGCTTGGCTTTGGTTTTGTAAAGAAGAAATTGAGAAGATCAAAATAAACGCACTGTAGTACCCAAGCCGCTGCTCTGAGTTCAGGACGAATAATCAGTTTGAAGGGTCATCTCTTTCCCTGACTCACCGGGGTCAGTGCTCCTTCCATTCTTGCTTCACATTCACCTAACATCAACCTCGCAGTTATATAACTCTGTATCACAAACTTTTTGATTAATTATGAAGAGAGTAAAACACAACTCACTTACAATAATACTCATTAAATAAGTTGAAAACACCTTTATTGTAATTTGTAATATTATTCCTATACAAAAAGTGTAGATACTTCATTTAGCTAATTATACAATTAGCATTGGTAAATTTTCTTTAGTTTTTCCTTAAAAGCCTTAATGACTTTATAAACACTACTTGACTAATTCTTTTTTCTCCCTCTGAAAATATATTCCTTGGCTAAAGAGATCATTATTGCTTCTGATTTTCCTCTGGCATTGACTTGCAAAACCCTAAAGTTCTGAGTGTAGCATACATAACCAATTTCATCAAATAACCAAAAACAATTGTTTTACATTCAGGGACACTTATGTAAAATGGAAATCACGAAACAACCAAAATATTTTTCCATCAAAACCTGTTTATTTACCTTACTCTAAAATCATCACAGTGCTTCCCAATTCTGTTATATTTTGTACAAAATTATCACCACATTCTAAGAGTAAATATTTGTATGCTCTATTTCTGAAGATATAGCCTAATTTCTAGGTGTCTTTCACTTTTGCTTGCTCAGAGATTCGTGTGGTGTTTAAATATCTGTAATCTTCACTTGTAAGTTTGAATATAAAGCCAGAAATGATGGTGAAGTAAAAGAGCCGTATCTCCCGTAGCAGGTGGTGGTGACCTTTTTATTTCTCCCCAAACAGCAGGTGAAGAAAGTCTGATACCAGGAACAGCCACATACAGGCCAGCTCCCACAGTGTGGCCGTCTCCCTCTTCCGCCTCAGTTGCTATACTGTCTTATATGTTTCACGGAAGGAGCAAAAATATGAAAGCTTCATCATTTTGAAAAATATTAACCCTGGTCCAGTCATGTTCACCTGAAGGGTGTTCCAGGAAAGCCGTTCCGCCAAGAAAGCTAACTAGATGAGCTGTTAACACCGGTGACTTCTGGTTGCCGGCTTTACTGGTGATTTTCTTCTAACTTCATTAATATAGATGAAGTGACTGATAATCAGGAAAAGTATCAAGAATGTTTTTGAACAGGCATCACAAACTCCAATTAACATAATCTGGAAGAAATATTTAGTTACTCAAATCTCGCTTCTTGTGTCTTACAGGATGACTTCTCATTTTCTTTAAAACAGGAAGCACGCTCGCTTCCCATCCATGTGGAAGCTGTGAACCAAAATCCTTTATGAGAAAAACAGACTGAGAAGGCATATGGGGGCTCTGTTTTCATTTTTGTTGGAAACATGTCGTCACTGCCTACCACCCCTTACGATCTGAGGGAAGCATCGAGGGTACTCTGCCTCAGCGCAGAACTTAATAACGTCTCCATCAGAGAGATGCTCGGTGTTTTGGAGCAAAATGCCACGCAGAAGCTCAACAGAGGACTTTTAGAATTCTCAGGGTTCATACTCATGTGTGCGCGCATGTGCGCATGCGTGTGTGCGTGTGGCTAGCCAAGAACACGAAGAGGGGATTTCGTTTTACCTTATTCGCTTACGGAATCTCAATCAGTCATTCCCCAAATAGCAAGGCAAAGACTCAGCAGAAGGACCCAAGAATTATATCACACACTGTTTATGGCCGAGTGAGCTGACAGAGTCTGGTAGATGCTGAGCACACAGCTATTTGTCATGAAGCCATCAATCAAATTCAGTTGATAATAGAAATCCCTAAATAAATGAATTACAGAAATCAATGAGTCTGCTATTCTTTCTGAGTTTAAAATCACTGAAAAAATTTACCATGGATTTAGGAGGCAATTAAATGGTGGGGCATCAATATTCCCTTATTCAATTCTCTGTTCATTCAGGGCTAACTGCTCTTTTATAGCAAAGACCCAAAGAGAGGCCGCAAGGCAGACTCCAGGGGCCACCCCAAGAATGAAGGGGAGGGGCCAAAGCCAGGGCAAGCCTAAGTTCCTGTTCCCTTGAACCCGGGCTTGTCCGAGACACCCTCCAGGGCGGACGCACAGCTCAACCACCTGTTAACACAACCAGTAAGGCTGAATGGAGACCCCAACCCGCTAGGAACCCAACCATTCATGTTTGCCCTTAAACTGCGCAGCGCTGCCGCCCCACGTGACGCAGAGGCAGCAGGGACCGTCTTTGACTCATCTTTTCTCTTTGACCTGCTTCAGCTTATGATTATCAGTGTCTCGAGTCGCAGATGATCCTCAGGACGGAATAGGAGCAAATGGCTCCGATCGTTCTAATCACCAGAACATGCACTAAAGCGAGTTGGTTCAACCTTCTGTGTCTATGAAGCATGGAAGGGCCCTGCGTCACAGCTGTGCTGCAGGGGACCCAGACGCCTCCACACAGAGAGGCTCAGCTCCGCTTCTGAAAACTAGTGCCTGTCTGTGGTACATGATAATTGCATTCTTTTTAAGGAATTGCTGCAGTATACATCTAACCTTGACCATTTTTATTTCCCCACCCCACCCACCGTGTCCAGGTCTACCACCTTGTTTCCTACCATCTCTCCTTTCTTTTGCTCTTCAAATTATTTATATTTTTGCATTTCTCATATAATAGAAACCATGTGATATTTGACTTTCTGTGTC
This sequence comes from Thryonomys swinderianus, assembly GCA_004025085.1. Lineage (NCBI taxonomy): Eukaryota > Metazoa > Chordata > Mammalia > Rodentia > Thryonomyidae > Thryonomys > Thryonomys swinderianus. The sequence goes on along the minus strand of PVIC010004930.1, from coordinate 56,146 downwards.
TGATTTATTTCACTCGAGAGCCATTTATTTTGATCTCAAAATCCACTCATTTTGGTCCCAGGATCTATTTTTTCCTACAATGACTCAAATTTATCCTTCTTTATGGCTGTGTAAAGATACCCTATTGTGCATATATACCATAATTTCTTTATCTGTTGATGGGCATCTAGGCTGTTTCAATAAATTAGCTATTGTGAATTATGCTGCTATAAAAATGTAAGCATGCGCTGGGGATTTAGCTCAAGTGGTACTGTGCCTACCTTGAAAGGATAAGGGCCCGAGTTTGATTCCCAGTACTGCAAAAAAAAAAAAAATGTAAGTGTGCTTGTATCACTGTAACATGATGACTTTATTCAGAAAGATGCTTAAGAGAGGTGTAGCTAAGTCAACTAAGATTTCTATACTTAGTCATGTGAGGAATGGCCATACTGATTCCCATAGGGCTTTTATGAGCTTCCATCCCCACTGACAATGCAAAAAGGTTCCAGTATTTGTTGTTCACAGAGTCTTTGGTGATAACTTTTTTTTTCAATTTTACTTTTATTAGTATGTATATGCAGTACACAATGACCACATTCCTTACGTGGAATTTGCCGGAGCCTGCCAGACAAAACAGCAGGTTTGCGAAGTCCAGGGCTGCGGCTAAGAAAAGAAAGAAGACAGAATAATGGGATCGGGAGGACCTCTCAGTCAATGCTGAGCAGGCCCCGAGTTTACTCACAGTGCTACCCTTATACAGATTTCAAGAACATTAGTGACGTCAGAAGCAGCTAACAACTGTCTCTGGTCACAGTTAGAGACTTGGAAGCAGAGAACTGCAGAATCAGTAAACAAGAAAAATAAAATAGCGTTTTAATTCTTACTCCTAGCCTACAACTAGTTCTTTCTTTCTGAGATGTAACTTCCCTATCATCTACTTCCTGAAGGCCACCTTTCTTGTGCCAATTCCTGTCTGTTGGATAAGCAAATCCAGAGACAAGAATAACTTTATTCTCGGCACATCACAAAGGAGTTTGTTGATCAACCCAATCGCTAAGGAAAGAACAGCAAATTCTTAAATGAGGAGCAGACGGAGAATAACCTTGGGCCAGAGGTTGTTGACCTCTTGTCGCCACTGATCCGGCAGCCAAGGCAGCAGCTAGACCGATCCCGTCACTCAGGACGAGGCTGCAGTTCTCCCGGGAGCTGGGCGGCCCCGGGCACAGTGCAGACCCCTCACCGCTCATCAGGGCAGCACCCAGTGCAGTTCTCCAGGCCTCACAGTGACGACCCCCAGGTCGCTTCCCACAGGAATTCTTGCATCTGCATGACACATCTTAATTCCTTCTTCGTCTCCTTCCTAATCGTGTCATTTTCTCCCCCTTCCCTTAGTCTCCTCCCCATTCCAAGGTTTAGCCATTAGAAACTGTGCTGTTATAAGTACGGATATGCATTCTTACTGGAGCAAGATGGAATTTCAGGGTTGTTTCACTCTCATTACTCTAATAATCAAAGAAGTGGGACTTTTTTTATGCGCCTGTTGACCACTTGTATTTCTTTTGAACAGTGTACATTCATTTCCACTGCCCATTTCTTGTTAAGTCTTTTGTTTGGGGGAGTCTTATTTTTATAAGTTTTTTATATGTTTTAGGTGTTTGTCTTCCATCAGGAGAGTGTCCCGCAAATCATCCTCATTCTGTAGGTTGTTTCTTTCTTTATTCTGTCAGTTGTTGCCTTTGTTGTGCAGAAGCTTTTCAGTTTGATATAATCCTATTTGCAGATTGTTGGTCCTATTTATGTGTAATTTTATAACTGTTTTTGAAAGCCTTTGCCTGTGGCTATGTCTTCAGGAGTTTTATCCATTTTGTTTTCCTGCAGATTGAGTGTTTCTGTTCTTCTATCAAGGTCCTTGGGCCATTTTGATTCCATTTTAGTACAGGGCGAGAGATATGGTCCTAGATTCACTCTTCTATGTGTAAATAACCAGTGTTCCCTGAGCCATCTGTTAAAGCTGAATTTCTTTCATTGTTAAAATTCTGTTGCTTAATACCAAGAAGACGACCTGTAAAGGCTGCCTGGCAATATAAAACACTAAAACTTGAAATAAACAAAGCATGGGACTTTATCTGGACTTAAGAAGAATAAAGACAAAAGCCCATCATCATCATCATGCCATGCATAAAGCATAACATTGTATGTGATCCAACCGTCAGAAAAAGACTATTGATGTTTTTAAAGAATCAGATGCTAAAGCTTTTATAGGAGGTGACAACCTGGGCGTTGGTGACTGAGAGGCCTTTGAAGAATCAATGAAATTTAGCCAGTAATTCCTGGCACAGTCCCAACATGTGCAAAGGTAGAGAGTATAGATCAGTGTGGGTGTTGGGAATGTGGATAGTCCAGTGAGGCCGGAGTGGACACGAGCGACATGGAGAGGCCCTGTGCGTGCTATCCATCCATGCTGACTGGGCACCACTTACAGAGATGAGTCCATTAGGGCTTTCTGGGTTGTGTGATTCAGGTACAAATTGAAAATCTCATTACAGTAACTCTGGATTCACCCTCTCCTGTCATTCCTGGTCTCTAGCACTTTTGTGGCTCAACTGAATTCAGTTCTCCTCCATCTTAACTTCTGCCTGCTCTGCTTGCAGACAGTTACCCGGAAAATGGAATCAGAAGAAGAAAATCCATTTTTATGAAGATCCAGTTGCTAACAGGGCTTCTTTGCTGAAAATATAAATAAAGCTCTTTCTTTTCTCTCTTGTCCGTCATACTTTTCCACTGTCCAGTCATAGACACTTTAGTATGTACCAAAAAGTAGTTTTGTTTCCTTGAATATTGTTTATGGGCATTGTGCTGTGCTTCATAGCTGGTCCCATGTAGCTGGCAGAGAATTGCCTACAAAGGTTTGAGGACCAGAACCATGAATCCATCAGGTTATCTGATCACTACGCTGAACGTAACGGTAGAAGCACATGCTAAGTAGAACCAGCCAATTGAAGCAAAGGAAAATATTACACATTGCTATTTAATGACTTCAGAGTCTAAGGCATATGAGAAATCACAAATAATAATCTTTTCATAAATTCTAACTAAAAATAAAATAACTGTAAAGCAACAGGAGTTACAAGGTCTTAAAGAAATGACAGTTGTACCCTAAAGAATAGAGAAAGTGTGTTCTCTTACATCGTAAGCCCAAAGTTCTAAGGTTGATTATTTCAGTAGTTCATCAGTGATATATTTTTGATGCTCTACCTCAGGCTTTCCTTCTATTTTGCCTTCTTTGTGGTTGTAATTTGGTGTAATATCTTCAGGCAGTGCACAATCACGCAATATCCAAATGCCAGGAGGGAAGTTAAGGTGCATCTTTTCTCATGTTTTCCTCATGTCTGTGGCCAGAACTGCCTCCCGTGCCCAGTCCTATGACAATGGGCAAGTAAAAGAACTGGAGTTATTTGCAGCGTCCACACGCTCTTCGAGAGCTGTCTTTGCAGAAGGCGTAGGAGGGGCCTGGTGGTACTGGAATGCTGAAGGTTGTGCCCACGTGAGGAATAGACCTAAGGATAGAGGAGGTAGGATGTGAACTAACTTACTTAAAAGATAGAAAGACAAGAAAGTAAAAGGTAAAAAGGCGAGAAGGGAAGTGTCTGCGAGCCAGGAAGGAGCCCTGTGTAGGATACTCAGAGCTCTTTGGGTAGGGCTTTAACGGGATCTGGGAAGGACCTTGGGCCATTGTGCAGGCAATATGACCTCTACCCTCTAGGGAACCACGTGTTTTTTAGGGTCCAGCTGATGAGTATCCACGTGGTGTCCGTGGAGAGCCCTTGTGCCCTTGAGCCAGTGGCCTGCCCGATCGTGTTCTAGGGGGACCATCTGCAACCGGAAGATGTTTCTGTAAGATCTCTCCAAGGTTCTGACTCGACTGACTCCATTTGGGCTTCTCGACTCCATTTTGGCGTCACTATCCTTATTCCTGACAGAATTATAACTTCTGTCTCCTTAGTTCTGTGACACAACTTCCTCTAGGAACAGGAAGCAAATGGGGTTCTAAAGCGAGGAATTAGGAGATGGAGGAGCATAAGCAAGATCTGCTGGTATATGCAACCAACTGTTCCACAGCAGCCAACCACCTTCTTAACTCATTAAACTTCCAAAGGGTGTGATAAACAGCATTTCTACAAAAAGAGACACAATTGTGTTTCCTTTTCAGAAAGAACAAATAAATTATACTTTGACAAAAAAAAATGAATGTGAGGAAGATAAATCAGGATCATGTAACATTTTAAGCACCATGATCTTCAAGTGAAAAAAATACTGTGTTCCACTATGGTAGATTTTTCTCCCCAAAATAAATATTAGAATTTCAGTGCTCTATCAGGCAGCAAGTCAAAGTATGTTTTCCTTTCTTTGACAGTAAACATTGAAACCTGATCATATTTAACACAAGTAACAATAGACTTAAATGAAAACGACCAAAGACTCAACTTCAGCTACAGGTCTTACATCTGCTATAGCTACAGTGTCTTTAGCTAGAGTATGCAGGTTTTCACCATATCTTTGAGGACAACACTAATTTATCTGTTAGTTTATTTAAAAGTTATTTTGGTGGGTGGAATAATTCAGTTCCAACCACAAGTTAATACAATTTTAAGAAATCTGTCTACATTTCAGAGCCTGTCACACATTTAAAGGTAATACCACGTTGCAAAATTTAGAAGTTTATTAACATAAAAGATTTCAAGCTACACATTTTTAAAACTAATCTCAAACTAAATTGAAGATTACAGCCATTAAGCACACCCTTTAACAGTTGAATACTGGGCCTAACAATCACCACGGTTTCCTAGCAACCACAGTACCTGCACTTTACTGTAAGCTTACCCTAAACACAAATGCAAAATCGGTGATAAAAATATACTCATTTTGAGTCCCTATTTACTAGAAAAAATGCACTCTTCCCATTATTAATGACCCTGAGCATGGTATTCAAGGGACCTGAAACTCAATAGTCATGATGGGAAGAGGCTGAGCTGGTCATTAAGGTACCAGCTACTCCCAGCAAGCGAACTCTCCTAATGATGCCCAGTTATTAAAGCAACAATGCCAATTGCTGGTCATTACACTAAAAATGAAATTCATGTCAAATGACCATCTCAAGCCATCATTTTAGAAAAAGTCATGTGGAAAGCATACTTTGCTTCCATACATTCTAATTTCCAAAAGAATATAAGATTAAATTATGATTGCCTCGGGGCTCTCCCTGGGCTATCCTGGTCTTTAAAATGCCCGAGGTAGGCCCCACAGTCAAAAAGTGTCATTTCTCATCTCGTTTTCTGCCGCTAAAGTCTATTGTAACAAATAAGCTTTCTAATTCCGCATACATTCCCCTGTCTGTGCGCTTACATTACTGGAGTCTCGGGTGCCACACTGCCAAGGAGCGCTCGGAAGCCCTGCAGCCGGGCTCTGCCAACTCCGCTTGGCTGCCCGGCTTCTTCTGGGCTCCCAAAGCTGGCAAGCTAATATGCTAATAGAATTCATTAGCCCGGGCTCTGACGGACAGTTAAAACAGGCTCCACATCAGCGCCACAGCACCGCACAGCCATTATGCCGTTTCAGGAGGCGCAGCTAATTCAAAGAAGATGATGACAGGGTTTGCAGTCAGGGAACATTAGAGTGCCGGGCAGTGGAGAGGCTGAACCTGCGAGGCAGGCAGTCCTGCCAGCAGCCCTGATTGGATTTCTGGCATCACTGGAGGGCTTGGCAGAAAAATCCCAGAGTAATGAGATAAACTGAAATGCCGGGCACTGGGACTGGTCTTTGAAGTAATTATTCTCTAGGGTAACAAGGGACAAGATGAAAACGCTGTCGGGGACAGGCCGTGGGCCCCAGGGGGACCCGGCTCCCATCGCAGCACGGTGCTGTGCTGAGCAACTGTCCCCCCTCTCGGGAGAACAGCGGACTCAATGGGCTGCAGAAAGGGAGGGGCCTGTAAGGAAGAGTTTTCGGAGGGAACAAAGCTGTGGAGAGGGAGGAGCAAGAGGCAAAGCCTGTCAGGGGCGCAGGGGCAGCAGGGGCAGCAGGGAGTGAGCCAGCGGCTCGGAGTCTCTGTGAGCAGCTGCGATGACTCGGGAGACCTGCACCAGTTATCCGCAGTCAGCGCACTGGGACAGGATCAGAGAAGGACAAGGCAAAGGACACAGCAGTCCCAGGGCCCAGAGGAGCGGATCCCTTAAGACGTTTGTCCAAAACAGATAAGCCTTGGGCGTCTCCCTCTGGGGCTCTGGGCGCTGTCAGGCTGAGGTCCTGAGAGAAATGATGAAGAGAGCACTTTCGGGAAGTGCAAGCCTCGAAGCCTCTGAATATAATCAAGCTCACCCAGCAATTCTTTATGGAGGAGCAGGCCCAAGGCTAAAGTCGAGCCAGGAATGAATCATTTCTTATTCTGTGGTGAATACGACTTCTTCAGATTCGAGCTGGAGGTCACTGGCTAAACAAACTGGGAAGCGAGCCTTTTACAGACTCCGAGACTTACTCCCCGTGCGGGAACCAGAGCTTTAGCACTTTTTTAAGTTTACAGGAGAAAACATTACCCAGCTGAAAATAAACGCCATGCCTGGGTTGCAGGGTTGATAGCTGAGAAGGAGAACAAATCCTAATCCTATGGTCTTTGCCCTGCATTGTTTAAAAGTAGAAACCAATGCATAATAATTAACCACATTCTTCCCCCAGTACCTTCCCCCAATATGTAATGTGATTCTAGAGAAGCTCTATCATTGGGAGGGGCCTTTTTGATTGGTGGGTGTAAAACACCCCATCCAGCATATTCACCAATTCTACTTCTCCTGTGCCTTCTCCGATGATCTCTCTGGCTTCCTGTTTCTCTCTCTCTACTTGGCAGTGTGTCCCCACCATTCCCACAAATTCACCCGCGTCCGTAGCAAAGCATCTTATCTACGCCTGTAATGTTCAACTCTTACCACGACGCAGACTCGGTTATCTGTAAACCACGGGCTTAGATGCTCACAGCCCGGGGCAGAACACTGAGGCACACAGAGCGGGCAAGCACCAAGCCTTCACTCACAGCCACCGACTCAAACTCCACTTGTCCAAAATGCCTCCCTCTCTGTTCCTGCTCCCACAAATAGCACTGTTATCGCGTTATTCATCCAGTGCCAACCTGAGAATCATCCTCTCGTCCCCTGTGTCCAACTGGATGTGAACTTTGCAGATGAATCTCTCGTGTGTCTTGCACGGAGTCCACTTGCTATTCCCTGCGTGTGTTTCGAATGCAGGAGCCACATTATGAAATAAGTAGCATGTTGCAGACGGAACTACAATCTACACCGCTGGAAAAGTAAGAAGCACATGCCTACCTGACAAACAAGCAGCCAACCACCTTCTGTTCATTCCTGACTCTTTGCTACATCTTGAGTTTGTACCCTGTCTGTTTCCAAATCTTGTGAGCTTCCCTCCATATTGTTTATACTTGCTGTCCACAGACAGTATCCTAATGCTGTCTCCACACGGTCTCCAGGCTAGTTTCTTAATTTCTTCCCTTAAAATTTTTACTACAGTATTGCAAGAAGCCCTAACTAGACTCTGCTGCATTCACTAATAAAAGATTAGCTTTAGAAACCTTGCCATGCCCTACAAAACTTTCTATCCTGAGTCCTTGTAATGGCTAAAGACTGGTTAATCAGGTCCCAAAGACCTCTTGTGCCATGGCTGGGAAATATGACTCAAGCTTTTCCTCTTCTCATACATATTCCAATGTTCCAGACACTCAGCATTGCTTTTTCTTGCCCAAGAAATCACACAGTTTTAAAAAGCCAACCTCTTATGTCTGGAATGCACTAGAATCCTAAGTATAAATGTCCTCCTGTCACATCCTACCAATCCTCAAGCTTGCCCAAGTTGTTTGTCCTTCCACAGTTCTTTCCAGTGTCTTCCTGCAGGTAAATAAATAACTCAAGTCCCCTGATGGATGTTAGTACTTAATATTCCTGAGTTTCTCCAGTCTGCTTTTTCTTTGAAAGTACAATGACAAGTCTCATGTCTGTGAAGATTATGTTGTGGAATGTAGCACATGCAGCTAGCTAGGTGTGTGTCTTCCCTGTGACATCAGTTAAAAGTTGATGTCCTCATAATTAGGTTAGCAAACAAATTCAATTAACCAGGAGAGAGAGCACATGGAGTTAATTAGGCTCAGGGTTCTCCGGAGGGGCTTCTTCCGCGGGACCCCTTGTGGCTTCGACGTCTACCTGCGTTACCCGGAGGTAAGGACTAGCTGGAGAGGTACATTCCCACAGCATTTTTCACTCCTCACTTCTCCTCTTGGGCTGTGAAGAAATCTTCCACAACTCCCTTGAACCATCTCAAGTGACACAGGACTCCTACCTCATCCAAGAGACACACCAGTTAGAAATAGCTTGCATAGGAAGGGCAGGGGAATGGGGAAAAATGAGAATCAAAATGTATCATGTACAGTTTAAAATTCTCAGTGTTGGGCTGGAAATTTAACTCAGTGGTTCCAGCGCCTGCCAAGCAAGCACAAGGTCCCTGGTTCGATCCTGGTAAACATATACAACAATACTGGCATGGTGACTCACCAGCAACCAGTATCATATACCACAATGCTGTGCGTGGTGGCTCACGCCTGTCATCCCAGCACTCGGGGGGCAGAGGCAGGAGGATTGCTGAGTTTAAGGCTTGCCTGGGCTACATAGTGAGGTCAGGGCCAGCCTGAACTACAAAGTGAAATCCTGTCTCAGAAAAAAAAAAAAATCCCAATGTTGAATGTGATTATTATCTGTATCTAAAATGTACCAATAAGCTCAATAAAGGAAAAAATAGAAATGATTTTCAGCTGGAAGAGGTTAGGGACAGTGTAAGGCTCTGCTGAGCACATTTATTGGTTCAGATTTCCAACATCCATCCTGAACTGGGTGGGAGGCTTCCTGTGGAGAAACACTGCTACCGAGAGCACTGCTATTCACGTGAGTGGAGCGCAGGTCTTTGAGGAAGAAAAAAGGAATCGTATTCAGAATTTCTGGTCTGGCTCATGCTGATAATCACATCACCTGCATCACAGGGCTGGTATGAAAACAAAGATGCTAACAAATATGGAAATGCTTTACAAGAAAATAAAACCCTCTAAATAGGATGGTTTTAGCTAACCTAAATCTGCCTAATGACCCAGGATGGAACACCTTGTTGTCGAGAATCGCTTTTGTGTCTGTCATCATGGACTCATTTCTCTGCCTCTTCTTTCCGATTGTACTCACACAATGTACAGTGAACAAACTCATGTAGCCAGGAAAAAAATTATCTGGCTTCACTTTCTGTATCTGTCATGTTAACTGGGTGTTTTCATATCTCTGCTTTCGCCTGAGTTGCAGAGAAGCAGCCTCGTTTCTTGTTAGAGAAACTGAAACACATTCATAGACAACATAATTAGAATCACAGAATTTTAGAGCTGGAAGAGACCACAGAGATCCTAAATGAGAGTAAAATTTATTTGAGAGATATAATTTGATTTTTCCCCTTCGTGGGTTAAATGGCCAGCATGGTCTGTTCCAGATTGTTGTGCCCAATCTTAAAAGTAAATTAACTATATCTTCTAAGGAAGGGAATTCTTTTCTCTTTCCACCTACTCTAAATGGTAGTTACTGGTACCTTCTAGAATATTTTGTTGGTCTCTTGCTGCCAACACAATCAGAAATCTAGCTCGCCATCCATGCTTCCTGGTGAACATTCTAATTAAAATATATCTTTTCTGCCAAATGGTCTTGAGATAAATGAAACAAACAACCACACAAAGATGTACCACAATGAACAGCTTCATTGGACAAAGGGAGACACATTAGGATGAAAGAAAATGTTGTTCATTCTTTGACAAAATCATCAGAAAAACACCCTTCAGGGGTGGTGTTGATGGTAAGTAAATACAACCAGCAGCAAGATGATAAAGTTAGAATCATAGGAGGAAAGAGATGTGTGGATTCTCCCCCAGTGCTACAAGTGGGATAAACACAAGTTAAATCAAGTGCCCTACATGGAAGTAATTCAGAAATGTTCTTTAAAGCATGAAACAGAAAAGTACTTTTAATGACCCTATATTGAATATATCTATATTCACTTTTTATCTGCCTATCGTCTTATAAATCCTTGGTGTCAAAGAACAGCGGTTAGCTTTGGTGCTGGGTTTTGTAGCTGGGCAGGGGTAATTTTCAAATATCTCTGTCACTTTCCCGTCAGTAAGACACAACATCCAACAGTACAGCTCAAAGGAGGAGAGGTCTCCTTCAGCTCCGTTTGTCAGGGCTTGTCTTCATAACTGGCTGCTGCAGGGGCAGAAGCAGCATGGGGACATGGTGGGGGCTGCTCAGGGGACAGGAAGCAGAGACAAACAAAAGGAGGGACCAGGAAGAGCCCTGCGCCCTCCTTGCCCCACCCCCACTTCCACCTGTCCTACCCGAGCTCCGCCTCTAACACCGCAGGTAGCTCCAAAGCCCCATCTAAATACCCCAAATCCTGACCTAGGAGACCCTTAGGCTTCGCGAAACATCCAGAGACAAACCTCCACATCAAGCCTGGTATGTGGTGTTTAAAGGATGTTTAACACGGAGAAAGAACACAAATATTGCACAGTGATTATGTGATTTAATGAGCAAAATAGTATCTTAAAGAAAAAGGGAGCATTAATCACAAATGGACTGTAAACACTCTTAATAGGTCCGAGCTACTGAGCTGCGTTTAATCTGACACACAAAATGCTTTCTGTTTTTAGTAAAGAAGAATGTGATTAGTCTAAGGTGTTGCTCTTCCTATTTCAGAAGAAAAACATTTCAAAACACTGTCACCTTTCTGGTCTTCTCAGACAGGGGCGGGCTGGAACGCACCCACCCGGGGACGGGAATTAGAAGGGCTACTCATCGGCAAGCTTTGGGACATAAGCTGATCGCCAGCTGGGGTCGGGGAGAAATTACGGAGCCTCCTAAAAGCCTCCTCCAGAGCACACTGCCGAGCTCCCCGCTGGAACCACTGGCCTGGTGCTAAAATGGAGCTCAGCGGTTATTTCTCCATTGAAGAGCAATCCTTAAGGTTTTCAAAACGAGAAGAGAGCACAACAAAGAAAGCTGCTCGAACCGTACCAGCACCTCTCGTGTTCTGGCTTCCAAACAAAATGCCAGCAGTGGATGACAGACGTGCAGAAAGCTGCGCGCTGCTGAAGTGAAATCCAGAGTCTGCTTCCTCTGTGAGCGGCCGTCGCGTGTCAGCAGAGGGCCCCGAGAACAGCGCGACTTCTCCTGAGAAAATGCGCGGCGAGCAAAGGCGAATATTTCATCCGTAAGGTCAGCAACCACATCACCATCCATTTTCTCCCCGAAAAGCTACTTGGGGAGTAAATAAATGCTCCATTCAAACATACAGCTTCTCGGTCCGGGCTGGTAATGTCATTAAGCTCAAATGGTTTGCAGGGAACGTTCCCACCTGAGACGACAAACAGGATATGCAAGAAGAGACAGAACTTGTCTCAAGGACACGATGCCTTCACCTGCAGGCGACAGCAGCCGGTGGTGAAACCGTCAGAGTTTATTTAAAGAAAGAACAATTGTCAGATGTCGGTTGCAACGCCTGGATTCCCAGGGCTCCTGGACGCCACACTCACACCTAGCCTGCCCTTCAGCGCTCCACGCGCACCGTGCCGTAGGCCTCCGGCGTGACGCACACAGTGGCAAAGCCACCTGAAACAGACTGTAACGAAAGCCACTGAGTTCCTTAACTCCATCCAAGCTCTTTGCTCCTACAGGGAACAGCTGGAGGCTTCCTTCTCTGCCCAGAGTCAAAAGTTCATTCCATCTTGGGGATACTGGCAGCCACACACCTGACGAGAAAAGTGCCACAGTCCGCAGCGTGAAGACGTTTTGCCAGGTCCTCGCTGTTCTGCCTCGTGTCAGTGGGGACACTGTGAAAGGAACTGGAGCCAGATCTGTTGGCAGATGAATGGTGCTCTGAAGTGATCACTGGAATCCAGGATATACGACATCATATCATGAGCATTAGGTGCTGCTGTGCTATTTAAAGCAAAGATGAACACATTTAACTTCTGCGTGGCTCCCCTGCAAACTGCGAGCTCATCTGCATAATAAATATTTGTGGAGCACTTTCTCTGTGTGTAGGTGATAGAAGTACAATGGTGAACACACCCTGGCCCTTATCCTTCCGGTGCTGAAGGAAAGCACTCAGCAAACTCTTCATCCAACTTTTCCCTAGCTCTCAAGACTTCTGAAAAGAAATAGGAGAAAGTGACACTGAAACCAAGTAAAACTATCAGTGTGTGCCTTGGGGGAGTCAGGGCAGGGGTGGGGGAGACAACATTCTCACCACGAGAGAGAGAGAAGAACGCGTGGGAGAGGTGAAACACTGCAGGTGGAAGAGTCGGAACATTGCTCAGCAGAACTCGTGGGTCAGTCTTGAGGCAGAGTTCAGAAGAGCTCCCAGGTAGAGAGCAGAGACAGCCAGACTGCTCGGTAGAAGTGACTGTGGGAAAACATTTTTTTTTTATTTTTGCAATGGTCTCAATAGCAACCCAGAGAGGAAGGAGAGAGGTGGCCAAAAACCATAACAAGCTTCCGGAGCTCACACTGGGAGGAAATGGCTGAGGGACTCTTTTAAAGGACCCAAGGTCCCATTTCCAGTCCTCTGCCTCTTGAATGTCACACTGCTTCTCTCACAGTTACTTATTTCTTCAGTGCACTGCTACCACACACAGCTGCGTCCCAGGGCGATACTATGAGCATGAGGGAAAAGATGGTGGAGAAGAAACAGTGTCCCGTCTGAGTAGAATCCACCACAGAGCTAAAGGAAAAGCCACAAGACACAAAATAAGCAATAAAAATCCAGTCTCAGGAAAACGTTATAGCCCAAGATGATTAGATGAAGCACAACTCCCTGGGAATCTGCAAAATTCCTAAGGCAGATATTAGATTTCCCTGAGGACGCGGGGTCAGGTTCTTAGCAGCAGCAGGTGATATCAGGATTACACTTCTGAAGGGCAGGCCCATGTCTTTGTGTATCACATAATGCCTCTGCAGTCACCAGTACAAACCTCTCAGGAAGAACTTATGAGTGTTTGTTGAATAATTTATAATGGCAAGATGAAATCTCAGTGCCTAACTGCCAAACAGGGAATTGGGGACTTCCCAAGGGCCTTCAAGTCTGAAACACAGGAATCGCTCTATTTGCCCAGAACAAATACGTATCCTAAGACCACGATTTGAAGGGCTCCTATTTGGACATTCTTTCTTTACCAGTTAGGCCCAGATTAAGATTTACATTATTAGAGTAGACTTAAGACAGCAGATTCAAAAGCAACACCAGTATACCCACTTCTCTTAACCCGCACAGGGAATTCCCCTTCACAGTTTTGAAGGTTTTCAAGAGAATTAGAAAACTCTGCCATACTGGCGGAATCTGTTAAAAAGAATACCATGCTACTAATTCTTTGTGTTTGAATAGGTGTTCAGGTCAGTGTCACAATATCAAAAGGAACAAATAAATAATTTCTAATAGGCAAGTTTAGTGTCATTATTCCTGTCTTGGAGAGACGACTCCTGACATGAATTTACTGACCACATGTTATGCCTAGAACAGAGGGTAAAAAATAGAACCGAGAGGGGCCGGAGGGTTAGCTCAGTGGTTCCGGTGCCTGCCTCGCAAGCGCAAGGTCCTGAGTTCGATCCCCAGTAACCACATATAATGCTGGGCGTGGAGACACGCCCACCAACAATCAACGCCACATACCACAATGCCGGACGTGGTGGCTCACGCCTGTAATCCCAGCACTCGGGAGGCAGAGACAAGAGGATTGCTGAGTTCGCGGCGGCTTGCCTGGGCACCATAGTGAGCTCAGGGCCAGTCTGAACTACAACGCAAAACCCTCTCTCAAAAAGCAAAAAAAAAATAGAACTGAGATAAAAGTAATAAAATACATAAGTAAGGAAAAACTACAGCAAGGGATGGTTAGTAGAAAATTGGGGGAACACAGTGTACTGACAGTGCTTAAGCAAAGGGCCAACTCACCAGTAACACAAGACCTAGCAGAGCAATAGGGTTTGCTGGAAAAGAGGTGGTAGTGAGTTAGAAGAATGTTCTAGAAAGAATAAAAAGCATTCAGTGGAGCAAAAATCATTCAATACAGAGGCAATTCATTAAACAAGGCAGGAATAATAGTATTTCTTTTTCTTTTCAATCTAGTATTTTCTTTGCTAAAAGATCACTGAACAAAACACACCTTTGTTAGACTTTCTTGCCTTAACCAGGCTTCACAATTTTGAATTGTTTTTACTCCAAATCACAAAGGCGAGGGTCCCACTACAATCCTCCCAATACCGAGTGCCAGGGCTGATGTTGCTAGGGCATGGGGTTTCCCAATTATGCCCCATGGTGTGTTTAACACTCACTGATTCATGAAATACTCATGGGGATTGCATCATCATCCAGATTAGAGGCTGGAAAAGTGAGACTGAATAGTTGGACAGGACGCGTCACATCTTGGTCTTATCCAGTGATAAAGCTGGTGTTTGGATCCCAGTGCTCTCAGCCCGATCTGTGCTCCTCACTCAGCCCTCTACACTCAGAGGTAGAAGACGTGGGGCTTGTGTACACTGTTAAAGTGAGGGTAAGACGGAGAATGGGAGGAGGGAGAATCGGAGAAGGTTGGGAGAAGTCTGATGAGCCATGTCATGGAGACTGAGCTGCCTCGGAAGGAACAGGAGCCTTGGAAGGTTAGAAGCACAGAAATGACATCATCTGATTTCCTTTGTACCAAGACCTCTCTGTCCTTGTTTAAAAACAATGTAGATAGGGCCGGAGGGTTAGCTCAGTGGCTCCAGCGCCTGCCTCGCAAGCGCAAGGTCCTGAGTTCGATCCCCGGTAACCACATATAATGCTGGGCATGGAGACACACCTTCCGACAATCAACGCCGCATACCACAATGCCGGACGTGGTGGCTCACATCTGTAATCCCAGCACTCGGGAGGCAGAGACAGGAGGATTGCTGAGTTCGCGGCGGCTTGCCTGGGTACCATAGTGAGCTCAGGGCCAGCCTGAACTACAAAGTAAGACCCTGTCTCAAAAAGCAAAAATAATAATAATAATAATAATAAAACAATGTAGATAGAGCAAGGCCATTGCAGGGAGCAAGGGAGGTGATACATGGGACACAGGTCAGAGGGGGGCTTTGGCGCAGATGGGTGGTCAGGAAGAGAAGGGGTGGGAGACAGACACCCCACAAAGGTTAGACAGGGGAGTAGAGAAGGCCACGTCCGAGCACCTACTTCTCTTCTGAAGTCACCTCTGAGCTGAGGCCCAGAAGAGCCCAGTACCGAGCTCCACGCCCCATACTCCCTCCTCTGCTCTTGTGTAATACAGGCTTTGGCCCTGGGTTTGCCCCTTCCTAACAGGAGATTTTCACACCCTGTTTTTTCATTAATTTTCTTTTTTTCCATTATCTGCATTTTGAACTAGTGTGTGTTTGCAGTATATACTGATGACACTCCTTGGGCGGAGTTGGTGCATGTACACAGCACACCCCAATTCTGTTTTTATCCCCGCACCACCCATCTCTTGCTTGATTCCTTTCCCATCTGAGGAAGATCCTGCTCCCCACTTTCTATCGTCCATCTTTTATTTTGTTCTTTATTTATACTTTGGACTTCTCACATAAGAGAAACCACATGATACATAAGTTTATGTGTCTATTTCACTTACATTAAAGATGGAATTATGCTAGAGAGAACAGTATTATAGATGTAAATAGTGGAGTGCATCAGGAAGAAAACAATCAAGTCCTTCTAATATGAAGCACCTTTGTCGCTGGAATGATATTTCTCTCTAGGATGAATTTCGGGATCTTCAATACTGGTCCTTGTCTACTTTTATATTTAGCTTGGACTTTGAGGTCTGTGATGCCCATGTAAACAAATCTGCCATAAGACAATAATCTAGCATCTCATGTTTGGTATGTTGCACGTACGTACTTTTTTTTTCTTTCATAGTCTTTTAGAGGATATTACAATTTTCAGAATGGACTCAAAAAATTTGTTTTACAAATTTCTTCTCCATTTTTTACAAAAAAAAAGTGCTTATTGAAAATATAGTCCATCATGTTACTTAGATATCCCTGTCTTAAATGCCAAGTATTAAATTCTATTCAGAATAAAATGTTTAAATTATCTCTTTAAAAGAACTGATGTACTCCCTCCACCCTGACAACAAAAATTACGCAACGCATCAGGCCCTCTCTTTTGACTGCTTTTGTCTGCTGCTGCAGAGAGATCCCTAAACTCTATCAAAGCCACCATGTTCACCCTCGAGTATCTGCCGCCTTTTCTCTCCATATACCATCCGCCTTCTATGTCTTATCCTAAACCGAAGTGCCCCTTCTTAAGACTTCCTGTTGGTTGTGTGATACAAATAAATAAATCAAAAGGCCAGCTGAATCTTATATGTAAATGAAAGGAAATCAGGTTCTCCATGAACCTTTAAGTGCATCTGAGGTCTTCCTGATAAACTGCCAGTTGGTATAAACTAAACGCCCAGTTTCATCTTAAAATCCTAAACCTCCGTAGTGAAAAAACTATCTTCAAAACTTCTTAGATTTTAGATTGAATTGTGTCCAGATCTACTAAGCAGCATTTCAAGCACAAAGAAAGGAAACATGAACCTGACTCACCAGTGTTTTAAACACTTCAGAGGCCAATTTCTTCACCACGTCTCGGTTGCCTGCTTGGCCCGGCTCCCGAAGGCAAACTTCTAACCTCCCTGAGCACCACGGCCCCTGCTGTCCTGGTGCCTTTTGTTCTTCCGAGTGATTTGTTTTCCTCAGTTTATACCACTGGCGTCGCCTGTTCTCCAGGAGCCAGCCCGTGGGAGTGAGAGAGGAGACACACATCTGGTACCTCGAAACTGAGCATCTGCATTGCCCAAAATAATTAGCATTTTGCTTTACGATGCATCCTGCCCTGCATTTATACTGCTCCCTGAATCAAGAGAATCCAAGACCCCAAATTACTTCATCTGCCCAAACCAGCTCTCTCACCCAATGTTGCAGGATGAGCTGAAGAAATTTTACTCAGAGTTAACCTAGAAAATGGGTGAAAGTGAATTAGGCCAGGGAGGTAATAAGGTGGAGCCTAGAATAGGACACCTGGGGATGGGACTGGAAGCTGCGCGTGTGGATGCCCAGCTGCTGGCAAGAACTCCTGGGCGTGACGGAAGCGACGGCCAAGGTTCGTGCCAGCCTCTCCCCTGTCCTTCGTGCCGATGGCCTCGCCACGGCCTGCAGAGCCCTCCGCCACAGGGTTGGAACACAGCACAAGCTATTCACAAGACGGTGAAGATCAGTTTCCCTGTTGTCTTGCCCTACAGTGGCCTTCACACTCAATCGGATGCTTAAAGATCTATCCTGAATCCTCTCTCACTTTCTTTCCTTGATGAACACAGTGGAGCAAATTTTATGAATGATTCCTAGAAATTATAACTTCGTCTTTGTAAAAGGCTAACTGCCCTCCCTCTCCGCAGTGTCGCGGAATGGAGCAAGAGTACATACAGCGTTGGTCCTGAGTAGTGCGGGTGGAAAGAGTAACCTGCTTTTTCTGGGCACAAGTTATTCCCTTGCTGAAGTTGTGCGATTAGTCAGATCCGATGTGCATTTTCAATCTCCTTAGCTTTTCCAGGGTGCGCGGCTTATGTGACACGTTTTAGAAATCTCACTGTGTTTATACGGTGATTCACATCTTGCCGTTAAAAGTAAAGGAGTTGTCCTAACATCGACTTTTCCCATTTGGATGAAACTGTACCTATACCAATTAAAAATTTCCATTTTGGGAATTCTATTTCTGAACTTCCTATTTGTTCCTGTGGTCTGTCTCCTTACACACTTATGCCACACAGTATTAAATTCTGAAGCTGTATGATAGCTTTATTATCTGATAGTCTGTTCATTTTAGAATATTACTGGCTATTAATATTTATTAGTCTGTGTATTGTTCTGCATCAGCATAAATATTTCAAAAATAATATTGATCTTTTTATTGGGATGTCAATATATAAATTAACTGAGGGAGAATATCTTTATTGACTGTTCCTATCCAAAACATGACATATCTTTCAACTTGCTCATCAGTTTTCTGGTGTTTCCCAAGAGTGTTCTAAACTTATTTCGACATACAGTATGCATATACTTTAGTTTATTCCTAGGTATTTTATTCTTCAAACTGCTGTATATGAAATCTCCTCTTCTATGAGATCTTGTACCTGCTTGTTATTTGTAGATGAAAGTTATTGATTTGTATGTACAAAATTGTTACTGTACTGCTTTATTTAACCTCATATTGTTTTAGGTGTTTTCAGTTAATTCCCTTGAGTTTTGCAACTGTACAATCATATGATGTACAAAGATTAAATTTTGTAGCCTTCCTTGGAATTGTTATATCTCTATTCTTTCTTTAGTGTCACCGCATAAACCGTTATCAGATACAATGGCAAAGTCACAATGTTGATCAAAGGCATGGGTGTCATGTTTTTTGTCTCACTATAGTAGGCTGCCATGTAGAAAAATGATACAGTCCACAGCTTACGTGTTATATATTATATGAGGAAATTCAAAAGCAATCAAAAGTTTTAAAATAAATAAATTATAAGAAAGAAGATGGGAAAATTCCTTTACAAACTTTATTTCAAGAAATTCTTCCAAATATTGTTTCAATTCCAGAACCATAATGGATTGATAATTTTTATTAATACTAAAAAAAGATTTTATATGATAAAGTAAAAATGAAGCAAAAAGAACAAATTTTTAAAAATGGTATTTACAAACTAGTTATTAAACAACTGCAACAATTTGTAAAATGCTTCTAAGATGATTTCAATTATCAAAGACCACTAACCCAAGAAAAAATGAACAAAAGGTACAAACTTCATAGAAAGTAAGCTGTAAATAGTTCATAGTCGTATGAAAAGACAACCACACAAGAAGAGAAATATTGAAGTGACAGTGTAATATCACCGGCTAGCATAGGTGAAATGTAGAAAAAGCTTGATAAGTTGCTATTACAAGTCTTTAAAGAAAGAAACATTTTTAAAATTTCATCAGTAGGTATACAAACTGCCAAAATCTATGGTGACATTTGGCAACGTCAGGCAATATTAAAAAATGAAATGCCATCTAACTTCACTCTTTGGCTTCTAAGAATTTCTTCTATGGACATATTTGCCCTCCTAGAAAGACATACATGACATATACTTTACATATAATATGTACTTTAGTATGTATATATTCACTATAGAATTTTTAAATTGATTTTACTGGGACATTTTACATACTGGTGATCCACCCAACAATGAGAATTTGAGTATATTACATGACTTAATTCTCATTTTTTCCCATTCCCCGGCCCACACTACAGTCCCCTGCCTCCATATACATAAGCTTTGTTTCCCTTTTTACCATGAAATTTTTTCTTTCCCTTCATTACGTACCTCTACCCACTTTTCCCTTTGAATATTTTCTATTCCACATTATCTATCATGCATTCTAGAACTCATTTACACCTTCAGTTTCTCATAGCAGTGAAAAAATATATTATTTACACATCTGTGACCTATTTATTTCACTTCTGAGTATGTCCTCAAGGTACATTCATTTGAGTATAAATGACTCTAACATCTCTCTTTATGGCAGAGTAATACTTCATTGTATTAAAAAACTTCATCTCCTTTATCCAGTCTCCAGTTCATGGACATTTGGGTTGTTTCCAAGATTTAGCTATCACAAACTGAGTTGTTATAAACATGAGTGCAGATACATTGCTGTGATGTGAATCTTTTAATGCTTTCATGTATATCCCTAGCAGGGGAATAGTAGGGTCAAATGTGGGCTCTAATCCTAGTTTTCTGAAGAGTCTCAACACTGATCTCCATAGTGATTGTACCAGTCTACATTCCCACCGACAGTGGAGAAGGGTCCCTTTCTCCCCACACCCTCGCCAGCATTTGTTGTTGGCTAATTTTGAGATACCAGCCATTCTTTGTGGAGTGAGATGAAAACTGTGTTGTTTTCAACTGCATCTCTTGAATGACCAGTGATGTTGAGCATTTCTTCATATGTTTCTTAGGTGCTTTTAGTTCTCCCTCTGAAAAGTGTCTGTTCATTTCAGATGCCCATTTTTGAATTGGGTCTTTAAATTGGGTGGGGGCTGATTTTTTTAAGTTCTTTATATATTCTAGATAGTAGTCTTTTGCCTGAGAAACAGCTGCTAAAAGTTTTTCCCAATCTGTTGTTTTTTCACTCCGTTGATGGTTGCTGTTGCTGTGCAGAAGCCATTTAATAAGATGAGATCCCAGTTGCTGGTTCCTTCTGCTAGTTCTCATGCTACAGAGTTTTTGTTCACAAAGTCTTTCCTTAAGCCAGTGTTGCCAAGAGTTCTACTTAGCCTGTTTTGCAGTAGGTTTAGTGTTTCTGTTTTAATATTTACAGTTCTAATTCACTTTGATTTTAGTTTAGTGCATGATGAAAGAGATAACACTAGCTTTAGTCTTTGGCAGGTTAAAGCCTAGTTTTTCCAGCACCATTTGTTAAAGAAGCTTTCTTTCCTCCTTTGAGGGTGTTTGGCTCCTTTGTCAAAGATGAGGTGGCTTAGTGTATCTGGCATTATTTCTGGATCTTCTAGTCTGTTCCACTGATCCTCAAATCTGTTACTTTGCCATACCATGCTGTTTTTATCACAATGGTTTGTAATATAGTTTCAAATTGGAGGCTGTACTATCCCCTGCCATGTTCTTGTTGCCTAGAATAGCTTTTGTTATTCTAGGCCTCTTGTGGTTCCAGATGAATTTTTGGATTGTTTTCTCTACATCTATGAAATGCACTGTTGGGATTTCTATTTGGATTTCATTGAATCTATATAGTAGTTGTGGAAGTACAGCCACTTTAACAATATTTGCTCTTCTTACCCTGGAAGATATCCTCTTCAATCTGATATCCTCTTCAATATCCTTTTTTCAAAGTGCTGTAATTTTCAGAATAGAGGTCTTTCACCTTCTTTGTTAGATTGGTTCCTAGATATTTCATTTTTTGGATGCTATTGTGAAAAGAATTCATTCTCCAATTTCTCTTTTCAATGAGTCCATCACTTGTGTATTAAAAGGCTATTGATTTTTGAGAAATGACCTTGTATCCAGCTATGCTACTAAACTTTCCATTTAAGTCTAGCAATCCTTTGGTTGAGTTTTTAGGATTGTCTATATAGAATATCATGTATATATTCTTTATGAATCACCCTCCAAGTGTGATAGAATGCTTTTCTGAATTAGTGAAGATGCTTTCTTAAAAGATAAAAAATGAGAACCGGGCGTGGTGGCTCACACCTGTAATCCCAGCACTCGGGAGGCAGAGGCAGGAGGATTGCTGAATTCAAGGCTTGCCTGGGCTACATAGTGAGCTCAGGGCCAGCCTGAACTACAAAGTGAGACCCTGTCTCAAAAAAAGAAAAAAAAAAGATAAAGAATGAGAGAGAAAACAAGAGGAAAAAATAAAGAAAATTGTAGAAAAAATAAAAACACTTTATAGTAGAGATGTTTTCAGTTCTTTACCAGAGAAAAAGAAAAAAAAAACAAATACAACTTCCCACAAATGACATATTCATCCTGACTCACAGGTATTTTCCTAATCAAAATATTTGCCCAAATGAACAAGTAGACAGAGAAAATGGTATCATTTACCTACATGCAATCACTAGGTTAAAGGGAAAATTAGATATAAGAGCCTGGTTACTTTAATAAATGTACAAAGTACTGTTTTCCCTTGGGTCCTCTAGGAACTCCCACTCTTCAATTTTCTCTCCACCCTTCTCTGTCTACTTTATAATCAAGCTATAAATATAAATCTATATTAACTTTTTATCACAAAATATCAAAGGAGGTGTGAAAAAAGTCAACTGAACAGTGAGCAGATCCAATAGGGATGTATCATGTAATTTTCTTTCAAACAACAGATTAAAATAAACATGCCTTCTATTAAAGTTAAGAATACACACAATAAACAGTGTCAAGTGTTTTGCAAAGTTTTGGCAAGAAAATAAAAATAGCATGAAAAAGCTGAATGTATTTTTATAAATATTCTGAAAAAAACCAAATATTATAGAGCATTGCTTTTATAGTATTTAAAAACTTAAAGATAAGATATGGGAAGACATTCTTGAAGAGACTTGACTCCATTAGGAGATAAAAGGCAAAGAATGTTAGGTAACTAACAATGTTGTGATGTTACTGAAAATATCTCTCAAAACCATAAAGAGCTAAATTGACCTTGCAGAACATTAAGCCTGGGGTGTGAGAAAGATTTGATGTACTCTTTCAGAACTCACAGGTAAAGGAAAAAGAAATGAAAAAGTCAGAGAAAAAGAATCGAGTAGAAGAGCAAGTGGCAGAAATCTGACATCTGGATAATTGATCTTCCTTGAGCAGAAAATAGAATTGCCCAGTCCAAAGCCATTTAAAAAATAGGGCTTTATACTTCCAGCACTCTCCTCCAGTTTTTTTTTTTTATTTTTCTAAAAACTGAATGCTGCTTCAAATGTCCAATTCATTGATCTGTCATCCAGATTGTGGGCTGTTTTCCTCAGGAGCCAAATACAAGAGTAGCAACCCAAATTCCTATCTGAAAAAATATTAAGTGCACTCATTAGGTAAAAGTAAAAAAGACAAAGCTGTAAAGTATATGGTACTGATCTTAAGTACTGACCAGTAATAATAACAACTTAGTTATATTGAGTATCCTTATGTGTGCAGAACCAAGCCACACATCACTTAATTTAATAATCACTAGCAACACTAGAAGAAAAGCATGGTTGCCACCTCCACTGTACTCATCAGCAGTAAAGAAAGTGGCCAAGTTGAGTATCTGGTGAAAGGTCCTACAATTAGAAGAGCAGACTTGAGCCTGGTTTACTGTTCTCCAAAATACTCTCACTGTCCACCACAACACTGTTGTGGATCAGTGATCCTGTAGTCAACGTTTACCTGAACTACAGTGCCCAATTCCCAAATGTGTCTTTGACTTTGTCCTTCCAAGTGCAGCCCAAGAATCGTGGAGACTGGATCTTTAGTATGAGCCAACCAACCTCGAGTTTCTTGGATTAAGTCCTTATGATTTCTTTGATGTGTAGAGATTCGGGGCTTGTTGGTAGCTAAAGCTCAGACTTATACCAGACACTAAATAAACCCTACTGTTACTTGTAAGTGAAGCTCTGGACTGTTTCAAATGAAGTGAAGACAACAACCAAAGGGGTCAGTGAGGAGACAACACATCACCTGGGAGCAAAGGTAGCTTTCTAGATGACTGAGCAGATTCCAACTGTTCATACAACTTTCAGGTGAGTGGTATCCTGAATACATCAGAGAGGTCATGAAGTGTCCAAAGAAGATAGAAATGTCCCCACATCCAGCCTGACTTTACATGGTATGCATTGTAATCTGCTGCTTTGGTTAGAAGCACCTGCTGCTTTTCATAGAGAATGTCCAGTGAACTCACTGATTCATTTTGTAATCGGATGGAAAACACAGGCTTCTCCAGATGAATATAACAGAGTAGAAAAACATGTCAATGATGTAATATAATAGAAAAAAAACTATAACGATATGTCAAACAAAAACTTACCAAAAGTGACCAACAACATGTCTATCCTAGTAAAATATTGACTTTCTACCCAGAAAAAGAAACCTACAACTATACAGGTAGGAAATAAAAGGTGACCCAGAATATGCAACAAAAGTCAAATGTCCTCAGTCTCCTCCCATGAAACATTCAATTCTGGAAAGAAAATAGTACCACATCTACCCGATGTGCTTCAATCTCTTCCCGAAAGCTGGAAAGACACATTAGCACCAGTAGACCCTACAAAGCACCATCATGATACGAAGCAGTGTTGCCTGTACTTAATGGTCACCAACATCTTAGTTTCCATAGAAGACATTACTATATCCACTTCCCAAAGAGATATTGAAACATAGGAATTTAAAACGCTGCCTGGGTCATATATACAGACACAGCCATTTAAACCCAATTGCTCTGGCTTCAGAATCTGTTCTTTTAACTATCATAATGTTTTGAAAATAAACACATAACCCAAAATAAAAGGTAATTTACAGGTATCATACAATTGATAGTGCTACGACCAAACCATTTTGAAGAGCTCTTGTGCATTCCCCAGGTTTTAGATGACATGTCCCGACTCTGGGAACATCTTCGCTTTGACTCTTTCATCCTAAGTTCATGAGCTGGCCACAGTGTTCCGGCCAACTCGGACACCATCGTCCACTCCAAGGCCACTCTGAGTAAGCACAGGAGGAGAAGGAGGCCTGGAACTCCTCCAAAGAGCACTCTGTGCAAAACTCCCATCAGTCTAGCTGGGCACACAGTAGGCTTGTCTTCTTGCCACCCAACCTTCCTTCCCTATTTTCTCCCAGTAACTTTGCCAGACTCATATTCACACGATGCCCCTTCTCTGTCATCGCCATGGATGGATAACGTACTCCAGACACTCGCATTGCGTACTAATTCCGTCTTGGCAGAGAACGCAACAATCCAGCTTCTTAGAGAGGAGCCACTGTTTTAAGCTCTAGTCCTGTAACACAGTATAACACCTCATACGTAGCAGATGCTCAATATGTATTAAGTGAATGACTATTAGATGTTTGAAGGAATCGATACTACACAAGAAATCTTTAGTGATAAGTTAGAGCTATGAATAGAGGTAAGAAGAGAAATGAGTAGCTCTCATATGAGGATTCATTTTGAGTCATCTTGCAGTTTTCAGCCTGTCCACACAGAACATCATTCTGTACGAGTCATTAAAGAGAAGAAATCCAAACATTCCTGGAAACCTCCTAAAATTCCTTCTTAGTTTCCTAGTAAACCAAATAACTTTTAAACTGGCATTTCATAACCTTCAGATTTTCACTCTTCATGGAAAGATGTGTGCATTCAAGAGAAAGTGAGCAAAGAATCCAAACTACACAAGGTCAGAAGAAAGGATAATTAGGCGGATTATTTTTGTAGTCAGAGGAGTGAACTCTGGCATCCAGTTTAACTACCCTCCGTGGGTCCCTTATTCGAGGCACCTTTTTCTTCTTATTCAGATAAGAAAATATTCTTAAAAATATTTTTAAACCTAAATCAAAGCTGAGATTAATAAAATCAAGTACACGGTGCTACAGAGTGTTGATCATTTTCTTTCACCTTACTGCATAAAACAAAAAGCTAAGTAAGAAAAAAAAATAATTGCCATCTTTTTGTGTCAACTGCTCTTTCAAAGTCTCCTCTGCCACTAACGTTAGTCCATCCCTAAGACAAAAATCTTAAGTAGGTAAACAGTTGCATGCTTTTGTACAAAATTTCTGCAGCAATTTGACCTTACTGTATGGTGAATGCACGATCATGCATACTTTCAAGGTCTATTATTTTTGAGGAATTAAATAAAATAATTTAAGGGAAACATGTATATGTCCTATATTTCCTATAAACCAGTAAGTAAAACTATAGGTTTACTGTGGTTTAAGCTTTATTTTCTTAACAAGGCCACTTGGGAGGTGCATTATGAACATCTGCTGGGGTGCTCAGGTCTGACTGTCTTCCACTTTGACACTAGTGTTCTGAAGCATGCTCATGCCCTGCTCCAAAGGGACAGGACTGGCGAGTGTACTGAGCTCTTATTTGTCTTCATATATTTGCTAGGATAATTAATAATGAAAAATAGTCTCTTATTAATAATTTGGTCACTTTAAGTATGGTCAGCAAAGAAAATGAACAAGAGCTTCTTTTGATATTCTTAAAATTTTTCAAACTAAGGACTTGGACCTTCAGCATTTTCCAAAGGTGACCCATGTAGTATCTTTTCTTTCTGCATTTTAGTTCCATTATGAACTCACTTCTTTAAATATATATGGTATGTTGTGATTTATTGACATTATTATCTTCATTGATGTGCAAATTAGTTCATCTTCAGCTTATTGGCTCATGAGTCATGCTATATCCTGAGCTCATACAAAATGAAATAAGCCAAAGATGCAATGATGAATACCATGTGATTCTCCTGATTTGAGGTACCTAGAAAAGTAAAATTAATGAAGACAGAATATCATGAATACATGACATTCAAAGTGAAATGGAGGTTGCTAGGGGCTATGAATAGGTAGGACTTCTTATAGAAATAAAATCAATGTATATGGCTATCTGTAACCAAAAACAAATAAGTAAATAAATTAGGACACTATATCAATAACAATAGCATCAAGAAAGATAGTTAGGAATTATCCTCATAAAAGAAGTGAAAGACCTCAACAATGAAAATGGCGATATTTGAAAAAGGAGATTGAAGATTGAAGAGGATGTCAGAAGGTTAAAAGATATTCCCCTGTTTCTGGATAGGCAGAACCAATAACAGTAATGACTCACTTAGTTAATGAACACTTCTATTTGCAAACAGAAGAGTTTGACAAAATGTTTCTGTTCTCAAACTTCACATTGGGTGACAAATACAACCATAGCCATCTTCTCTGATATCATGGAACAAATTAAATTTGGGAACTGAGGTATTCAGGATGGTCATCTATCCAAAACTGATATACAAATTTTAATGTAGTCCCAATTAATATACAAATAGCATTTCTTCACAGAACTCGAGAAAATAATCCTAAAATTCATTTGGAACCAGAAGAGACACATATTAGCAAGGTCAAGAGGTATCACAATCCCAGATTTCAAGTTATATTACAGAGCTATAGTGATAAAAACAGCATTATACCAGCACAAAACAGAAGAGAGGATACAGAAACAACCCCAGGCACATTCAGCTATATGATCTTTGACAAAGGGGCCAAAAATTTACACAAGAGAAAAGACAGCCTCTTCATTAAATGGTACTGGGAAAACTGAGTATCACTATTAGGATTCCTCAAAAGTCTAAAACTAGAAATTCCACTTGATCTAGCTATTCCCTGTCTAGACATCTTCCTGAGTTAAAGACATATTACAGTGATACACACACACACCTATGTTTATAGCAGCACCATTCATAATAGCTAAATTTTGGGAAAGAACTTTATTTCCACCAACAGATGAATGAGTAAGGAAAGTCTGATAATTATACATGATAGAGTACTACTGTGCCATAAAGAAGGATATGCTTAAATCTTTTGTAGAAAATGGGTGAACCTCGAGAACATAATATTAAATAAATCAAACACACAAGTGTAAATATCACATGGTGTCTCTTATATGAGAGGCCAAATTATAAAGAGTAAAATAAAAGATAATAGGAAGATAGATAATAGGAGATGGATCTTTTTCCCCCCCGTGTGTGTGTGTGTGTGTGTGCACACGCGCGTGCACGCACATGTGTGTTTTACTGGTGACAGAACTCAGACTTCGCTCTTGCCAGCCAGGTGTGGCCTCAAGGGCAATTGATCTTTTTCAGATGAGAGGAGGATCAAGAGATGCAGAACAGCAGAAGGGTAAGGTACGGAAAAAGGACTGAGATGTGTTTTGTACCTGTACCAGCTCCTCTCTGGGAACATTATCATGCACTGTGAACATGGACTAATGACACAAACTCTTAGGTGAAATAAATAGGACACAGATAGGTAAATACTGTATCATCTCTCGGGAATGAGAAACCGTGTAAATGAGCTCTAAAATGGATGGTAGATATTGTGAAGTAAGAAGAAAGTGTTCAAAGGGGAAACGGTGAATAGAGACTAGTAAGTAAGGGAAAGAAAAACTCTGGAGGGCTGGGAATTTAGCTCAAGGGGTCCCACGCCTACCATGAAAGTACAAGGGCCTGAGTTTGATTCCAGTACCACCAAAAAGAAAAAATATTTTTGACGGTTTAAGAAAAAAAGGAAAGTTTATGTATATTGGAGGGCAGGGCATCATAGAGAGGGCAGGGGAATGGGAAAAAATGAGAATCAAGATGTGTCACGTATGGGCCGGAGATTTAGCTCAGTGGTTCCAGCACCTGCCTCGCAAGCACAAGGTCCTGAGTTCGATCCCAGTAACCACATACAATGCTGGGTGTGGAGACTCCCGCCCACCAGCAATCAATACCACATACCTCAGTGCCAGGCGTGGTGGCTCATGCCTGTCATCCCAGCACTCGGAGGTAGAGGCAGGAGGATTGCTGAGTTCGAAGCTTGCCTGGGCTACATAGTGAGCCTCAGGGCCAGCCTGAACTACAAAGTGAGACCCTGTCTCAAAAAAAAAAAGATATGTCATGTAATGGTACAAACTCTCAATGCTGAATGAGATCATAATGTGTGTGTGTGTGTGTGTGTATAGTACTAATAAAATCAATTTTTAATACATGACTGCATCTTGCCCAGCAGAGGATCCATAGCTGCTGAGGCAAGAAGGTGGAAGTCACAGAATGAAAACGAGGGCAAGTCACAAACAACGAGGAAACGGAAGTCACAGACCAAGAGGGACGGGAAGCGACAGACCATAAAAGACTAAAGGCCGGGAGGCTCCCTCAGAGCTCCTGTGTGAGTCTGTGTTGAAGGCCAAAGAAGCAGAGTGACAAACAAGGGCGAAGGCAGCAGCACAAGACTCCCTTCCGGAGCAGAGTGGCCCTTTTCGGATGTAGGCTGTCCTTTTCCCCGCTCCCTTTCACTCGGGGCAGAAGCCTTTGGATGGTGCCGTCCACAGCCAGGACGGTCCCGCCAGTTTGTGGCCCCGGAGGTCAGTCACTTCTGGAAGCACTTCCCCCAAAACTGGGCTTCACCAGCCTGCGAGGCTCTCTTAATTCAACCAAATGGATGTGTCCCCAGGGCAGGACTGGGAGGAGCAGAAATGGCGGCAAGTTGCTGCAGAACGGATGTAGAGTTTCAGTCAAGCAAATTGGAAGGAGGGCTGGCAGTGGCCGGTGGAGACCACTGCACAATAATGTACCGTGTTGTGAAAAGGGAATGAAGAGTCTGAGACCGGAGGATTATGAGTTCAGGCCTAGCCTGGGCGACACAGAAATCAGGGCCAACCTAGATTACACAACAAAACCCTGTCTCAGAAGAGAGAGGGAGTGAGAAAAAGAGAGAGAAAGAGACACAGGCAGGCAGGAGAGAGAGAGAATTAAGAGGAATAGCAACCTGGTGTGATGTGATTTGGATCAGGGTTTAAAAGTGTACGGCCTCATTGTTTGTATTCCCCCGTGCACTTGAGAAGTGACCTCAGGAAACAGAACTGTGGGAACAGGAAAAGTGCATCCCAGAGGGAAGAAAAGCCAACACACACGTGTGTAGGAAGCCTGCCACCATGGCATATGGGCCTCATTCTGCCTGGGCCAAAAAGCACGTGGCAGGCTGCCAAGAACTGTCTTTGTGAAGGACGGGACTCTGGCCCCCCAGTTTCCGTGTCATACCTGAGCTCTCATCTCGGGCCGCGTCCCGTGGTAGGAAAGGTTGGGAGCACACACTGAGATGGGCCTGAGTCACAGGGGACTGTGGGAGTGACACAGCATCAAGGGAGTGTGACCGAGGGCCCCAGAACCCCTCCTCAGAGGTGCATGCCCCAGACCGGGCCGCCCACGGTGCGGTCCAGAGAGGAAGGGTTATTCAGCTTTTAAAATGTGATCATTGTACAGCTGTGTGTTTATAAGAAAGAAGGAGACGTAATTCTCGTTTGAGATACGTTCTGAAGTATTTCCAGATGACTTCAGCTAATGGTTAGTTTTCATTCCCAAATAATCTGAGAGAAGGACATAGGTGATGTACAGAGGAGTAAAATTGGCCATAGAGGAATGTGTTTTGAACCAATGCGGCAAGAACATGGAGATTCACTAAAATATTCATTCTACTTATTGGTGCACTTAAAATGTTCAATAGCAAAGAATCTTTTAAAATATAATTATTTGATATTTGTAAAGATGACCTCCTAAATTCACCAAAAATGTGCGTTTCTGTGTGAGCTGTTTTGATAGTTTATCATGACAGTATTTCCCATTCTCAAATCCTAAGCAGTTTCTTAGGTGTCAGTCTCATGTTCTTCGAAAAAGCACTTTTCGGGCTGGAGATTTAGCTCTGTGGTTCCTCCACCTGCCTAGCAAGCACAAGGTCCCTGGTTCGATCCTGGTAACCACGTACAATGATATGATATTGGGCGTGGTGACTCACACCCACCAGCAATCAGTACCACATACCACAGTGCCCGGCGTGGTGGCTCACACCTGTAATCCCAGCATTTGGGAGGCAGAGGCAGGAGGATTGCTGAGTTCGAGGCTTGCCTGGGCTACACAGTGAGCTCAGGGCCAGCCTGAACTACAAAATGAGACCCTGTCTCAAAAAAAAAAAGAGCACTTTTTATCTTCAACGTTTGGAACTATTTCAATTAAATTCATACATGGAGACTTCAAAATAACTGTTAATTGAACATGTTATTATTTGTTATCTATATTTGTTTATATCTTGATACCAAAACATGTAAAACTCAAACTTTACTTTTATGACAAAATATCATTCACTATTGTTGACATAAGACAGTAAAACAAGAATGTCAAGAAATTAAGTTTCAAATAATACCCTAAAAGTTGTAAAGTGGGAAATTTTGACCCACAGAATCACTACACAATTTCCCAAGAAAACAATAAATTAAAAACCTGTCATAAAAATCAGTCGAGTGGAGGTCACACCTTGTACCCTCTTTTCTAGAGAATTCACCTATTTTTGCATTCTGGTTCCTTATCTGTTTCTACAATTGCTGATATTTCTTCAGTGGAAAGCAGTAGTAATTAACTGTTCTTTAATTGATCCAAAAAGAAAATCATTGGAAGGACATAGGAAAATATATGGAGTGGAAGAAATAGCTCAACAGCCAACCTTGAGCAAGGGCAGAGTCATGAGCAACTTCTGGTGTGTGACAGGGGAAAAGAATGGATGCCTTCTCAGGGAAGCACCGCCCGTGCAGATGGACTCTCATCATCTCCAGGCGGGCAGAGGCTGCTCAGGACCCCAGCAGCATGGCCTGGGTCAGAGGCCCCTCCTCTGCTCTCGGCAGAGCACCCTAGCATGGCCCTGTCCACAAGGAGAGCTACTTTGATAAAATGCACATTCTTTAATTAAAACGATGTCCTGTTAAATCTTCAGCATCAGAAGCAGGACCTTTTTCTGAACGAAGTTCTTAATCAGATGAAAGGTCAAGGTGCTGGACATACATACATTTTAGTTAGACTGACTCGACTGAGCACTTGAGCCCATTCGCTGATGTGTGCATGGAGCCCTTACTTTTAAGAGGAGCTACAAACAACATCAGACTCTGTCAATAGGGTTTATGGTATTTTTCACTCTGTATGCAGTGAATTATTGATCACATATTGATCTGGTAGATACATCCCTAAACATTTTTGTCAATAATTCCATCTCCAAACATGCAGAGCAGCAATATTTTGCCATTAGTATGAAGGACTATCATATTGCAGATATTCAATTAAAGAATATGTATTCTATTGAAATGTATAGTGTTCTATGAAGAGTTGAAGAAAACATGTCAGTACCTAGCCATTTCTAAATTGACATTGTAGTCCTCTGTTAGTAATATGAAATTTATGAAAGTCTATAACTACAAAGCTCTTTTTAAACAATGATTATAGAGTAGTATATATGAAGGAGTAAGTGTTAAATTTTGAACTCTATTCATGAAAATAGGGTTATATGTAATGCAGGGAAATAATTTTATACCAAAATATATATGAAAAATAAATAAGGGGAAAATGTACTAAGATAGCAATAAAAATGTCTGATAATTCTTTTTGAGACAGGGTCTCACTTTGTAGTCCAAGCTGGCATGTCTGATAATTGTTAAACAATCCAAACATGTTTTTACTGTACAAGCACAGATTTACTCAATAAGGAGGAAATTAGAACATAAATGACTAGTCATTGGCTTTCCTTGGAGAGAACAAATATTTCTGTACTTTCCTAATTTATTTGTATTTGTATTCATCAGCTTCCCTATCCTAGGACAAATGATCTAATACATACAATTGAAAGGACTAAAGGTCTATTTTGACTGATAATTTCAGTGGATTCAGTCCACAGTCTGCTGGCTCGAAGGCAGGATGGCACGGTGGGAGGGATGGTAGAGGAAAAGCTGTTCACTACATAGCAACCAAGAAGTGGAGAGAGAAAATGGACCTACAGCCCAGAATATAACCCACGGAGTCACAATCCCCGGGACCACCTCTGGGTAGTCACTGCCTCCTGACAGCACTTTCAACTACTGAACTTTTCAATACATTAATCCCCAGAGGAACATACTACCCACCCCACACATCCAATAATCTTCCAAACACATAAGAGTTTTGGAGGACTTTTTAGATCTAAGCCATAATAATATTGTTTTATGAAGATGTCTAATTAGCCAAATAAGTTCACAATAGCCTTCTGTGTACACAATAAAGTCACTGACTGAAGGAACCCAGTTTTTCTCAGCTAATTACATTTTATTTGCAAATAGTTTTGTGGCCCCTGTTAAGAGGAGTTTAAACATCTACTCTTCCATTGAAAACAGTGTCACATAGGAAAACAAATATTTAGGGAGTGAAAGAAGAAATTAAAACTATCATACATGCGCCGGGTGCGGTGGCTCACGCCTGTAATCCCAACACTCAGGAGGCAGAAGCAGGAGGATTGCTGAGTTCGAGGCTTGCCTGGGCTACATAGTGAGCTCAGGGCCAGCCTGAACTACAAAGCGAGACCCTGCCTCAAAAAAAAAAAAAAACTATCATACATGCAGTGCTATAAGAAATGTTTCTTACTATCTATATCAAGGATCTCAGCATGAACTCACATTGTCACAATAGTGTAGAAAACTCAGTCTGGGCACCTCAGGCAAACTGGTAGGAAAACTTTAGAGAAGGTTCTTTTCTTTATGGGTTGAGGGCCTTTCCAGAGAAAGTCATGAGTCAAAGATGCAGAAAGAAAACTCAGATTCACACTCACTTCTTCACATTCCCTCCCTCTGTATGCCTGTCTGCTACCCAGAAGAGGGAAGATTCCAGGTAAAGAGAAGGCTTCCAAAGACCTATTTCATAAATTCCCTATGGATAGGGCCCAATCGTTATACACCCTAAAAATCATAACACAAGGTAGAAAGAGTCCTCATCCCTCACTTTGCCACATCCCCTGTGTGCACATCAAGACACAGCATTCCCTGCCTGGGGAAGAGAACAGAGCCAAGCAGCCAACTGGTATACCCAGAGTCCCCGGAAGTACCGCTTGGGGAACTTAAGATGTGGTGCTGGTGACAGGCTGTAAAATTTGGGGCATGTGACTCCATGGTACCCACAGATGAGGAAGCCTTACAAATACATGAGAAAGCCCACTCACTGAAGTACTTTTTCTTCATAGTATTTGATTTCAATCAAAACTGGAAGAACGTGATGTCATGGAAGACTACAATACATAAAGGATAACAATAGGAACAATGTCGATTTATCCTTGACAGCTGTGTGTGACAATTATCATTTGTTCTTTGATTTCCGTGGGTGCAGGAAATCAGTTCCAAGCCATGCATAAGTACTTTATAGATTTGCTTGTTTTTTTTAATATGCATTCTGAATGTTTCTTTTAAGCATTTTAATGTCATCTTGTCCTATCATATCTGATAAGCAAAAGAAAATTAACTCAGGTTGACATCCTTCCAACCAGAGACTCAGAGATATTGAATTATCTAAGGATGGTTCCAAATACCAGCCTTTAAGTGATAACTGATCTGCGGAAGGCAAGTATTGTTCCCAACGCGCTCTGTCACATTCAGACTCCTCATTCTGCTTTGTGCAGCATCCTGCTGTGTCAGCTCCTGAGGAAGCAGCACCACACAACACGACGGGGTGACTTCAAATTGAATGAAAGCCACTATTTGGCCTCCGTATCCTCTTTATGCTATCCATTAGGGAAGATAGAAGGGCAGAGAATGAAAGGTTACTTTCAACCATTGTTTAAAATATGCCATGCTTCCTTGAACACTTACATTAAACATATCTTTCTCTCTCTTTACTCCATGATTCATTACTGTGAAAGCCAGTTTAAAAAAAAAATAAATCCAATGTCATTTTCCTAATCAACATTGCTTTCTCGGGTTGTTGTCTCATTCCATCATACAGTTTTTGGCTTAAAATAATGAGCTTTTAAAAATTCGGGAGTTGGAATGGACCGGGGAAATAATCGAGATCAACCCATTTGCTGTGAGGATGAGGAAACAATGTCAATATGTAAAAAGATTTGTCTAAAGTCACATTGCTAATTAGTGGCATAGTTCCTGCTACAACCTGCATCTTTTTTTGGTCCCTGTCTTTCTGTTGTACTGCAGGGAACACAAGCATCTCTCAGGAAAGGCGGCACTCAGCAGGGTGCCTTGAGATTATTGACAGTAATCCAAGTAGCAGTTAGACCTAACTTGCTCTGTCTGAATTTCTGCCGTATATTCATTTCTTGTCACATTTCAGCGATTTCAGGGGGTTTGCTTTTTAAAGTAGTCAAGAAATAAAATGGCTAAGAATCAGATTAGATAGGCTGTGTCATAAGACAAAAATAAAATTAAATTAAAAATGAAAAATAAAGTAAAATGAATGGAAAGCCCGTGAGATCAAGGGAAGCAAGAACGTGGGAAATAAACCAGGACTAGAGAGAGCTGTGCAGCTATCTAGTGAGCGTCCTCATTTCTGCGCTGGGAGAACTAAGGATTGCAGCCAACCACCTATCCAGGGGGGATCAAGAAGCAGACTGTATCAAATCTTCCTTCAGCTATTTTCCCAGCAAACAGTGACTAGGTAAAACCTTCACAACTTCTTCCAATTAAAATAACCCTTTTACTAAGTTAATCAGTGCAGGGTAGATTGCGAAAGGTGTCAAAAGGAAGAAGGACAGAGTAGATTGTGTGTCCTAGGAAGACACTTCTAACATTGGGCAGCCGCAAAGGGAGGAAAAGATACTTCTTTAGAGGAACTGCAGGAGAATCATAAATCCCGCCTCTCAGATGTCACCCAGGCCTAAAATAACAACTGAATTGTGGCAGAACGCTGGTGTTCTTGCTCTCAGTAATATATGTAACTAAACTCAGTTTTATATGTCCCTTTACTACCTTAGCTCTACAATGTTTTCCCATGACTACACTATTCATTCCTAAATAAACACGATCTGTTTGCTTCATCATGTCCTCTTCCTTCTAGAAATTGGGGACAACTAATCTGTTTGTTTCTTTCATTGTCTTTGTTCCTCAAGGGCTCTTCAGCATTATTAATGTCTCCCAGGAACTAGACATAGGTGTCTAGGCATGAAAATTGAAAGGGTGCTCTTTGATGATTTTTGGACATGCCTTTCCTTTCCATTCTCTAATGCATTGTCTTCCATCGTTCGTACTCTTAGAAGCCTTCTGTCTAACATAGGGGTCAGAAGACTGGACCTAGTGGCTATTTGACACATTCCATTGACCTCAGAGGACCACTCCCGGCACAAGCACTGACAGACACTTCAAAGTTTCTTGTCCTCTTTGGTATTTTCCAAACACCTCCATTCTTGCTGAATCTTAGTCTTTCTGACTTTCTTTGTGCAGGTCCTATGCATATTCCATGCTTGTGCTTGGTCATCTACTCATTATTCCTTTCTTTTAAGCTGCAGATAACCCAAGTGGTTGGTCCTCATGCAGACTGAGAGCCTCCAGAGATACCATACTGTTCCTTTCTCATGAAGAGAGGAAACAACTCGGAGTTGTACTGTCAGAATCGTGTTTAAGAACTGTCTTATTTTCCTGAGTCATCTGGCCTATTAGGGTCTTTTTCAGGCGCAGTCCTGAGGCAGAAGGCAACATAGGAACCAAAAGACACACACCATAGAGCTGGCTCCCTTCATGTACACTGAGGTGGTTGAGCTACGGGTCAAAGACTCCGATTCTTAACCTTTGGGTTTTAGTCTTCATAATAATAAGGATGACATTCAAGTGTCTTTTCTGCTGAACCCTGTATGCCTGTCTGCTTTGCAGGAAAACAAAGAAGAGCAGTATCTCAGAGACCGGAAGTTCTGATACTCCACAGATCTTAGTGGTCAGAAGTTCCTTTACCCTGACAACCAAATGTCCTGTAGCAAACTATGAGCTTTCCCCACCTGGAAGTGGCCACAGCCGGTCCAGCTGGATACGAGGTGCCTGCATTTCCACCTCTGCCATTCGTTCGGGCTCCGTGTGGACAAAACTCCTCCCGTGTCCAAGCCCCATTTGGACCAATGTTCAGCACGGCAGTTGAGATGTGCCAGGTGAGCAGTGGCACCCGGAAGACTCTGCCCACCTGTGAGTCACACCTTCTGTCATCAGGCACCATGAGCAGCCGGGCTCTGACTCATCACGGCTGGTCGCGGAGCTGCCAGTTGAGACAGCTGTTCCTGCTGCTCCTGTGACGTGACAGTGCCCATGACTGCCGTCAGGAGCCGGTGCCTGAGAGCCTGGTGACTTCTTCCTCCGACACACATGCTTCCCCCTTGCCGGGGCCGCTACCCTCACTGCAAAACTGGAAGGAGCTCTGCCAGCTCCACAGACACTTCTAGCTGTGGCACTCGGCTCCTGCTCCCGAAGCCACCGGGCCCTGAAGACACGGCGATGCCGGGCAAGGGCTCAAACTGCTGTGGAGAGGCCCCTGCGCCCTTCCAACCCCGAGGCTGAGCACAGAGTAGCAGGACCAAGACCTTCGTTGCCCAGAGTGTCCGAATGTCCCATCATCTTCTCTGAAGTGGCTTCGAGCACCCTTTGTCCCCATCCTCAGGGGGGAGCTGGGGCCAATTTGCACGGCTGCGCTTTAGAGATGAAACCCAAAAGGTATACATATGCTCCAACATGGCTGCAATTTTAGCTGCTCAGAGAACACAGCAAGATAAATAACCATGCCATGAGAAATTACAGCATTATGTACTGCAATAAATATGACAAATGATAGGCCAGATATTCATTGGCTCGTAACAGTTGGCAGGCATAACCATCTGTGGATCCAAAGTTCACACTATTTGTTTTCTCTCCTACAGCTGCCTCGGTATTCCTCCTCTGCAGCTGGAACCTCTGACCTCCAAAGTAGCCTGCACACCCTTGTGGAACCCGTGACCTTGTTACGTGTTCATTAGGAAATAAGAGAACTGAAGCTAAAGACCAAACTCTGCATCTATGTGTGAGAGAGAGACAGGCAGACGCAGAAAGAAGAGAGCGAGGCGGGGAAGGAAGCCAGAGGAAGAGAGAGAGAAAGAGAGAGGGACAGAGGGACAGAGAGGAGAGAGTCGATGTCCCTGGCTTAACAGAGAGTGGCTTTACTCGCAAAGAATCTGAAGGCAGGAAAGACAAAGCTGAGGGTAATTAAGAAAAATGACGGTGTGTGTTGCCTCAGAAGACATAAATCTTCCACGTCTCATGTTTATTTATTGATTAAACAAGGAACCCTACAATGGATTTCAGTGCCTGTTTTTGTCACCAAAAAGGTAACACCGAAGTCCATTACTTCATTCCGGAAAGGGCTAATCTGTAGTTCTCATTTAGAGCCTCAGCCCTCAGCTTGGCTGGAATCTCACAGCTCGCATCACGGATAAGAGACACCCTCGTGAGCCCTAATGTTGCCGCAGCCAAACTGGCCTGATCGGACCAGTGGTTCCACCAGGGAGCGTATGAGAGGAACCTGCGACCAGAGCCTGGCCCTCTATAGCTGGACATCAGGCTGAGAGAAGCCAGGTCCGTCAGCCGGTGTTCTAGACACAGTTGCTCCCTGGTCTTGATCTTTCCTATGAGGGAATAAGAAAGCCTGCCTTAGAAAGACAGAGAAAGTGATTCCTTGGGCAAGGAAAGATGCTAACAGCACTCCCCGAAATAGGAATCTTCTCTCCCATTTCGAATGCAAGAGTGAGAATCCTGAGCAAGACGCTGGATTTCTCATTTTTAGGTATTCTGTCTTTTTAATGAATGTTTCCTCGTTCGGTACCTATTAAAATAAAGCAAAAGGATCACACACAAAAGCGAAGTGTTTTCTACTCGTCACACACAAAACTCCAAACCAAAAAAGATCATCCAAAGCATGCTTGGGGAAAATAGCAGCTGCAGGATTAGGAGAGTACTGTATTCTATTACTCACTCACTCACTTTCCATGTCATCGAATTGGCATTTTCACCAAATCAGTGGTATTTTTTAACCAAAGACACACTGGGTACCATCCCAGTGGACAGGAAGACTGTCAGCAGGCTGAAGATGGCTGCATGGAGCAGATGTGCCTGTCGTAGGAGAGGGAGAAGGTTGGGAAGAGCCGCATAAGGTGCTTGTGCCGAGCCTGAACCGGTCAAACACTTCCCTTTACCGACCCAAGTTTACCTGGCGTGTTTGCAAGTTGACTTGATACAGACGCACAATCCTACTCTTCAAAATGCGTGACTAGCAAAATTAACTGGAATTCCACTTCAGAAGTCCCAGCTGGAGTCTCAGCCTCGGAGGCCACGCGGGGCTGTGATGGGCAGCGACTTGATGGCTATGGCGGGGATGCTGCCCAGCGGACAGGCTTCGGGACCCCAGTTCTCAGTTCACACGGTTTCTAGAGCTAAGCGTCAGTTGCTCTCCGCTGTTGCTCTAGCTGGGAGAACTGTTAGGAAGGAGAAAGTTGAAGTCACCGGGCCATGGTGTCTAGTTTCCTGGTAGACCCAGCACAAACTCTGAGACGCCGCCTTGGGAACGAGGCTGCAGGAGCGATGGTCACCGATTGCAGGCACCAAAGGGGGACGGGGAGGGAGCCCCACCCCGTGGCAGTACAGCCCTCCCACCTTCCTGCACCGGCCCTGCCAGAGCTTCGGGACGGAGCCCCCTCGCTCCGACCGGCACCCTCTGCAGACCCCCTCAGGGCTCCCTCTGACTGCTGTTCTTCCACTTCAGCGATCACAGCTCCGTGCTCGCCTCAGCACACGCCCGGCGGTGGGAGAGGCGCGTGCTAGACGTCTCTGGGGTCTTGACAGTCACCTGATTGATACAGTCTCGCAGCTTCCAGGTAAGAACCGCGGGAGAGGCTGCCTCGGAGCAAATGGAGCAGACAAGGAAGCCAGTGTTTCCAAAAGCCCACAGCAGCCTCTAGGTCAATTTCCTTTTCTGGCCTAAATTTTTTTGAAAGGAAGGGAAAGAATCCACCAGTACAGTGTGGCAAGAAATGCCAGGTGCCATGTCAAAAATAACAATGCAGGTCAAGCTGGCATTTGCTGTTACTGAAAATGATGAGCCTCTGGGCCTTCCCTTACGGCTGCTTTGGCTCCTC
This sequence comes from Thryonomys swinderianus, assembly GCA_004025085.1. NCBI lineage: Eukaryota > Metazoa > Chordata > Mammalia > Rodentia > Thryonomyidae > Thryonomys > Thryonomys swinderianus. The sequence continues at coordinate 16,806 of PVIC010004930.1, read as the reverse complement.
CAGGAAAAAAAAGTAAATCAGTATTAGCCATTATCTTGCCAGAGCCACAGAATATAAGAATTTTTCTCACTCTGCTATGATGGCCCCGTTACAAAATAAAGACGATCATTACTCTGAGGGTGTGATATTGTCTTTAGAAAACAATAATTCCATTCACAAGGAAGCCTTTGAAGATAGGTTGATTTTGAACAGCAATTCCATTCACAAAATACTTTAAAGTGGTGCTTTGCAAGCTTTAATACACATATGAATCACCTGAAAATCTTGTTAAAAATTAGATTGCGGTTCAGAAGGTATGGGGTGACTAAGATTCTGCATTTCTAATAAGTTCCCAGGTAAAAGTCACTGCCGTGGGCCTTTCAATCCTATGTGCTGGAGGAAAACATTAAACACTATCTCATCATTACAGCTATGATCACTCTGTATGATTTCACTTTTTAGAAAATGCAAATGTCTAGCAGATTTGGACTTTGACCAAGACCCTTGTGTAAAAGTTCTGACATGCTAGTATTTGAATATTTCAACTTTTATGATTCTGACTGCCCATGTTTTACTGTTCACAGTGACACTGACAATCTTTAATCATGATTCATGCTATGTATTTTATTGATAATATATAAGGCATTTTGCTGATCCATTGATGTGGAAAGTTAGTCATTAAATTCTTAGAAATCCTGTAATCAAGAGGTGGATTGCATAAGATATAATTTATTTCTCTGGGAAATATTAAAGTTCTAACAATCACCTTTCTAGAAGGTACACACACACACACACACACACACACACACACACGCTATGTTACTTGTTCTCTGGTAATGTGAAAGCTATGAAAATCATGGAGTTCTCCTCAGAATAGGAATAATGTTATTTTGCATTTTGATTCAGATTCTGTAATTTCAGAAAAAGCCTTTAAAGATAGATTGATTTCGATAATTTCCTGTGTTCCACTTAACATCACCTGGAGCCAATCAAGAAAAATCAGAGTATCTAGCTCTGACATTTGGGTGTGAAGGAAGAAAAAAAAAACACCTTTATATTTGAAACTCCAGTGTTTCTGAAAGTGAGAGGTGGGCGGCAGAGAGGTTTAAAGTGGTGGCTCCATGCGGCCGTGTAAAGAAGGGACGCACAGTGCTGACCACCGGCAGAGTAGACTCAGAGGACACAGCTGCGAGTTCTGCTGAGTCTTATTCTAAGAAGAATCTGCTGATCCTGCCAAGCATGTCTCCTAGTTTACTTTGCAGATAAGCATCCCCGAAAGTCTGTCGCTGAGAAGATTCCATTTCCTGAAAGCCTATGCCAGTTTTAAAATCCTCAATTTACTTTCAAATGGCAGCGTAGGGATGGTATGTGGGGATGCAGGAGGATATACTGCTCAATTGTCATTTAACCATACATAAATTAAATGTCTGCATAAAAAGGAATGCATTTTACAATTTCCAAATTGATGAAAGTTTTATGGGGGAGATGTAATGAGAATAAGGATGTATTTTATGCGGGAGGGAAGTTGTCTGGCACAAAGTGCCAGAGACAAGGATTTAAGGCCCTAGGATGGAATTGGTGGCATCACAGAAGATTCCTTCAGGCATAGATGCTCCGAGGTAGGTCAGAAAAGCATCGCCTGATTCGCGGCTGTTCTCTGCTCCCGATAAACTGCAAAGATGCTCTCAATCCAGAGTGTCAGGGAGGACAAGGTCACCTCACACCCAGCTACGTGAACTTGAGCACATTATCAGAGAGAATGTGGTGAAGAGCTGGCATCACATCAGCTGTGGCCACCACAGCCAGAACACCTGTCCTTGAGACCTATTCTGGCCTCCGTGCCGTCGACAGGGTGTGCAACTTCCCTGGGCCTCTTTTTCTTGAAGGAGAATCATGGCAGCACACACGTCACCGTGTCTTTAGGACAACTGAGCAGCTTTTTATGCTGCTCAGGGTCAGTCCTGTACATAAGTGTGAACACTGGTAAAAGTGAATGAGTCATAACACAAAAGGTTTAGTGCGCACGCTGGATTCGTATCACTGAATTTCCAATGCTGGCTCCGTCCCTATGTTGGACAAGTTATCAGTCTATCTGCAGAGCCGGTGGCCTCGGGTACTGTCTCCCATTAAATCAGTAGTTACGGGCAAGTCACCAGCCTATCCATGGCTCTGTCTGCTCCCAGAAAAGAGTATTTCCTAGGGCTGATACACATTAGCGGCCTCCTGTACGTGTCTTATCACTAGGTTGGATCAGAGCTCTTTAACCTTCTGAAAAGTAGTTCATGCAAGGAAAGAAAACAAAGCAAAGAATCCTCCTGCAGCACAGACAGCATCCTTGCGGGTCTGCACCCACACATCCATCAGCCCTGCCTGCTCGGAGTCATCCATCAGTTCTGATTCCTCTTCCCCAGGCTGTCATGCAGCCCATACTTGACTATTTAGTCCACACACACACAAAAAAAAAATCTCTTTATACTGCATGTTTTTAAGCACACAGTACATGATGATAACCTCTTCCATTTATATAGGACATTAGCGTTTTGCAAAGCCTCTCACATTCTTTATTTTATTTGACTAGACATCTTGGAAGAGGCTCATTTGTCTTTGAAAAGGCAGCTTTGAGGAAATTTCCAAATTGGTTTTAAAATATAATTTTGCTGCTACCAAAAGTTGTCATTGAAACCAGAATTTCCATCAGCAGTTCCTTTCAGGTGACAGGACTGTGCATCTCCAGTTATTGGCTGGAGAGGGCAGACCCAGTCTGACATTAAAGTATCCTCGTTTTCTCTGCTTCTTTCTAATCCTCCATCACCCTCTCTTTTGAAGATATCTTTATATAAGTAACTTCTGTGTCCTCACACATTTATCATGGCCATGAATTGGTCTGTAATGTCAATGGCCAACGTGTGGAGACCAAGGGCCAAACTGTAACCCAATGTATCACGAAGTGTCAGCACTGCAATTAAACCCAGGTACTGAGGAATTCGTTTAAAGAAAACAACCTGTCCATTAACATCTTTTGTCTTAAAAGAAAGACACTATAGTAAATGTGCCCTGGGTTTGCCACCACTGTCCTTTTTTAGAGCCTAGCATTTTTTTAACCCATATCCCAACCCACCCCACAACCCCCCACCCACTATATACATGCGCTTTCCTTTTCTTTTCAAATCATATTTATTCTTTCCCCTCATTACTTTCTCTTACCACATTCCCTTTGAGTATTTCCTATTTCACAAAATCTATCATACATTCTACAACTCATTTCCATCTACAGGCTCTCATACCACACACTCTGTAGCCTACGTGTCCATCACCCACAGACACGCCCAGATCTCTAAGTGACTCTTACTGAAGTCAAGTTGAGGCATTACAATGAACCCTCACACTTCCTGACAACATTTTACACACAAAATGGTCACTTCAGAGGAATAGTAGCCTTTATATCATTCTGCAGGGGCGTATAAACTCTGATGGTAGCTACCAGGCATCTTTGAATGAACTTTTTCTACTTTTCCAACCCAGAATCTTCCAGTTCAGGCCTGTTTAGACCTGCAGAGACTCCAGGTGCCTGGCTTTCCATTTCCTTCCTTCTAATGCTTCAAAAGCTTGTTGTGCTCATTGAGAAAACTTATCCAGCCTTCTGAGAGCGTTTCTAGCCCTGACTCAAGTGCATTGCATAGAATAGCTCGCTTCATGCTAATGATAGGGGGGATATTATTGAATTTACAAGTGCTGAAATTCAAACCAAGTGGACATGTGATTCCTGTGAAGTTCAAGACTTCAGTCTCCAGGGTACAGTGCTCCCCTGGGCTCTGCTCTGCTCAGCCACTGCTGCTGCTCCAACCACCCTCCACATGCGAGGAAATTATCCAAACCCTCATCTTGGAAGCACTTGGAAAATGTATTAGTTTGAAAAACCCATTCCTCATGTTCCCGCTGATCCACCTGAAGCCCACGATGGACCCCAGGTTTGGGTCCATGCCACTCCTCATCTGACACATGTCTTAAACACGTGTGTCCACCCAACACGGGACTCAACAGCTGATGACCACTGGGAGGTAAAAGCAATCACTGAGGATGGTGTCCATGGACTCTAGCACTCTGTCTTCTACACAGAGTGTGAGTTTTGCATTGATGTCCATGAGCAACATATGAACTTAGAGATACAAATTCATTCTCTAGCTTTGGAGGGAGATAGAGATGAACTAGAAGAAAACCTGAACCCCAGACCTATACTTTAAAAAAGTATTTCTGAATTATTTTCTTTTGGAGAAAAAGAATAAATAATATTTGTACGAAAACATAAGGAGGACAATCTTAATAGACATAGTGGTGCACAGCTCCACTAGTGCCCATGTACTCCTCATCAAACCTACCATAATGAAACACTAGAATGTTCCTAACACTTGCAGAGATCTTCATTTCACCAGTCTGGTTTCATCTCTGGACTTGTGTGTTGTTTGCATCATATCATACTGCCTAATAAGTTGTCAACAATGTATTGGCTTAAAATATTTCTTATCTGGAATACCACATGATCCGTGAAGGATGGCCAATTTCTGTCAGAATAACTCATCCCCATTGATTTTACACAAAACAAGCTTTACTTTTTATTATCTAGATCTGGAAGGTGGAAAACGTTCGATCTTTCCCTATTTCTGGATTTCTCCCTGCCAATCCCACTGCCCAAGAGTATAAAAAGTTTCTTAGGGAAACTTTCCCTAACTCTTCTTACCATCTAAAACAATTTTCTAATTATATTACCTGAGGAGCAGTATTTCTTTCCTAAATGGGTAGCAGGTCACTGTTACAGCAAGTTACTTCACAAAAAAAGAAAAGGTTTCTTTTCCAAAATTTAAACAAATCACAAATGTTTAAAATGCAAGAACAGAAAAGAAAATCATGAACACATTCTTAAGTTTTCGAAATTGACTTTTGTTAAAATTTTGGAGGAGGCGCGAGTTACAGTAAGTGGTCTGCTTTTTTGTCCTGTTCAATACCTTAGATTAAGTATTTCTAACATAACTGTGCCAGCCTTCAGAAATGGCCATCAAGTTGTAGCTTGTGTGCAGTGCAAGACTGTGCCAATCGCTCAGGGATAAACTGACAAAGAAAGAGAACACCCTTCAAAATCACATTTCACAGACACTCTGACTAGGACACGAACAAGAACGCACCACAGACAAGTAGGGAAGGGGTGGATCCCTCACTACTGGACAGGGGCCGCCTCGGACAAACGTCTTTATGTGACCCACATATGAACATATATTTAGGGGTGGGGATTTAGTTCAGTGGTTCCAGCGCCTGTTTCACAAGTACAAGATCCTGCATTCTATACCTGCTACCAAAATATGTAACCTCCTATGTGAGCAAGAATTCCTAAGCAAGAAAAGAAGGCATCTGCAAAATGGCTGAATAATTCTTAATTTTTGAACATTTAAAAATAGCTTTAATATAATTTAAAAATAAGCTATGGATGTATTTTACAAAGAAAGTTACAAACAACGGTTTTGGAAAGCTTCTCATTAGTAAGACAAATATTAAAACTTTATTAAGATAATGAACAAAGACATGAGAAGATTTTTAAAACATAAAAGTGAGGGATCCATTAAATAGCACACAGAAAAATAACAACGTTTTATATTCAAAGGTTTTACAACAAAATAATCCAACCAACCTTGGATTAAAAATATTTCTTTAAGGCCGGGCATGGTGGCTCACGCCTGTCATCCCAGCACTCGGGAGGCAGAGGCAGGAGGATTGCTGAGTTCGAGGCTTGCCTGGGCTACATAGTGAGCTCAGGGCCAGCCTGAACTACAAAGCGAGACCCTGTCTCAAAAAAAAATAAAAAATATTTCTTTAAGGCAGCTGCATGACAAACATGGACAGCCTTATTTTTCTCATCTCATGATTCCCTGAGTCATATGATGTAACAGCATTTGCCTAGTGTTTTCATTGTGTTTGGCTGTGTAAGTGACTTATCTGGATGACAGGTATAGGTTATTCACAAATGCTACACTTGCCATACAAGATACTTGATCACCGACAGTTTTTGGGTCCTGGGACCAAAGCCCTCTGTGTACTAAGGGGCAACCGTATTTTATTAGTAACAAAAAAACATGAAATTAAAATATATTCTTAGCCATCTTATTAGCAGGTTTTAAAATGGAAACATTCAACTGGGTTGAATATTTGAGGAGAAAAACAATTTCCAATATTGTGCTGTGTATGTAAATTGGTGCAATCTTTCTTGAAAGCAGTCTGGAAATAGACAGAGAACCTTAAAATAAAAATTAGACACTTAAACTCCATTATTTTTCTTACAGAAACCTAGTTAATGGCAATGAAAAGCATTTACGTACCAGAATATTCATCATTGTAGTATTTAATAGCAAATTTTCTAACACTGATGGAATAGTTTTTTTTTAAATGGCATATTAGTGAAAGAATATTATGTAATTATTTTAAAATCGTAATTTGATGGAATAATTCATGACCTTGTACAAGTCTCTCCATATGTAAAAAGGCAAATCTATCAAGATATATAAGTAAATCACATTATCTCAATGTATATGGAAAAGAATATGAATTGAAGCATTTTAAAACACAGTATTTTCATAATGGTTTACCTCTGAGTGATAAAATTATAAATGATTTTTATATTTTCTTTCTGTTTCTCCACATGTTACATAATGACCATCCATTACTTCTTTTCTGAAGGAAAAACCAAAATGGCAATTATGTATTTATTGATAGAAATATACTTAAAGTAAGAAGACTTTCTGGGGTAATTTGGGAAACTGAATTCAGACTTTGCATGAGTACATTATTACCTCTAGTATTACTTAAAACTTCACAAAAACAAATTCTCACCATGACCCTGGTCACGGTCATTCTGCAGTGGCGGAGGGACAGATCTCTACCGGTTTCTCCTGTTCGTTCTAAACATTCTTCTCTAGGATGTGTGGAATATAGAGTTGTCTCCCTCCAAAGCAAAGCACAGACATATTTATTATTCATTGTTGAAGACTTAAATTCACTCCCTTCTGGATTTCTCCTCTACACCTGGTAGCACAATCACAGATATGTAGGTGTGATTTCACACCTTTTGCATCCTCCGATGACAGTTAGAGCCAACACCTGGCCCTAAAATTGCAGTGAGTAAACAAAGCATCCTGTATCTCTGACCCAGAAGACTCATGTCCTCTACAAGCACCCACGAAGCCATAACAAGCTATCATGTTACTATATAAGTAGGATGAAGTCTCATATTTCTCTTAGCAACTGTGATTAAACACAAATATCTTTGACTCTAAATATTCATTTTAAACATACGCATTTAGGAGAGATAGTACTTAGGCTTTATCAATCATTTACAATTTATTAGGTGAAATAACTTGTAAGTTCATTTGTGAACAAATTTGGATAGAGACTATCAACATAACCTTCAACAGTTGAGCTTGGAAGACAAGAGTACACATAAAACAGGAAAGCAGAGCCTTTCGGAAAACAAGCCGAGGTAACAGCCACCAATCAATAGGAGTCCATGGAAATTACTGTCGCTCTAGGATTGGAAAGGGTGAAATAAATAAGGTGTAGCAGGGTTACAGCAATATAATAAATGGTCACAGTACTGCAATAAGGGTGTGCAGGCGCCCTTCCGCCCCATCGCAGATCTGCTGGTTTCTTCCTTCTTTCCCGCCACGGAAGTCCCGCTCCCTGAGTGCCCACCCTGGGGTGGAGCACCATCTTGAGCTTGGCCTGGGCTTGGGCTCTGCCTGGAGGACGAGGAGAACACCTCAGGGTGTGTCTGCTTGGCTGTGGAGGTGTGGCCCTGAGGGCTCATGCCTGGGCCGTTGGCTCCCTCCCTGCTGGCATTGTTCCCCTCTTCTGCTTTCCAACCATCACGAATTAAACCTCTTTGTTTCACCACAGCCTTCTGACGTGATATCTCTGATAGAAGAACAACCTACCATGGACCAAATCCCCCAACATCAAGAACCAAATTAAACCTCTGCTCCTTTAAGTGGAGGCTATTGTGTGTTTTATCTTAGAAATAGGAAAACTCATATAGAAAAAATAGTACCAGAAAAGTGGGGCAGCTGCTGCACCTGTACCTGTCCAGGTTAGAAAGTCAGTGCGTGGGAGAAATTTGGAAAGATCTGAAGATGCAGAGAAGCCTTGGAATGCTGTAAGCAGATCGCGATGAATAATTCTGATTGGAGTGCGGTCAGGATGCTGATGAGAATGCAGATAGCAAAAGCAAACGTGAAAGGTATCATTTGGGAACAAGGACTACACTGGCAGCAAGACTGTAGGCTATGTGTGTTAAACTGGAAAAAATACAATTTGTCTACATTTTGCCTGTGTCCTGAGACTAGCAGGAAACTGAGATTAAGGGCGGTGGGCTGGCCACCTTGAAATCTCCTCTGCCTTACCCCTGCTGGCTCCGTTTAGACAGAATTACAGTGAGAAGTAAGGGCAAAAGCAGGATTTTAAAAACTGAAAAACGTAAATTTTGACACAAAGGAAGCACCTTTAAGTCAGGGCCAAAAATATTTGATAATTAGAGGGATTAGTTACACTAAAAAGAAATCAAGTCCTCTGTATAGGAATAAGAAGAAAGATGCCTCCTGAACACCTCTGAGCTCAGCAAGATCCCGTGCAGCCAGACTCAAGGGTGCAAAAGTATAAATCTGGGGCCAGAGATTTAGCTCAGTGGTTCCGGCGCCTGCCTTACAAGTGCAAGGTCCTGAGTTCGATCCCGGTAACCACATACAATGCTGGGTGTGGAGACTCACGCCCACCAGCCATCAATACCACATACCACAGTGCTGGGCGTGGTGGCTCACGCCTGTCATCCCAGCACTCCGGAGGCAGAGGCAGGAGGATTGCTGAGTTCGAGGCTTGCCTGGGCTACATAGTGAGCTCAGGGCCAGCCTGAACTACAAAGCGAGACCCTGTCTCAAAAACAAACAAAAAAAACGTATAAATCTGGAGAATTTGAAAATTAAGAAGCCAAATGCGGGAACCGCTACTCAAGAAGGGTTTCCCCCTAGGGAATTAGTTCCCTGGGGTCCATTTCACTGCACTCAGTCATCCGGTCACTCAGAGGCCACGGTGGCCAGAGTCCAGCGGAGCCGGGCTCCCGCTGAAGGTGTCAGCCGACTTCGCCACCCTCCGTGCCATCCCAGGTGTACTAGCACGTCAGGGAGACTCCCAGCCCGACATCAAGGGAAGGTGTAGGACAGCAGGCAGGAGCCCCTTAAAGGGCCTCACGAAGCTGCAGAACGAAGCCAAAGGTACAGTGGAGACCCCAGGAAGTCAGAGATGCTGGTAATAATGTGGAATATCTGCCGAGGAAGGCTGCAGACCATGGCTGGAGCCACCCAGAACAGACACCATGTGGGGAGCAGCCGTAGGGCCGCGGCCACCCGAGCTCCGGAGCTCACCTCCCAGGAGGATGTGCCCAGATCCTGGATGCCAAGCTACAGCACTTAATGTTTTCCCTGCTGGTTTTCGGTCTGGCGTTAGTCTAGTTGATTTCTAGCTCCCACTCCTCCCTCTTGGAACAGGAATGCCAAGCTCCTCCTAACAAACCTTGAGATCGTGCAACATGTTATTTTATTTTTACAGAAGTTCAGTGCTTAGCGTTTACCTTGAGTCTGAGAAGAAACATTGACTTGGACTTTGGAAAACTGCTGACATTAAAAATGCTAAAAGTCTTAAGGCCTTGAAGAAGGGATCATCGTGTTTCTGGCTGTACGCAGCAGAGTTGTACTGTTAGTCAGAAGTGTGACTGTGGCATTGTCTCTACTTGGAAGTGTGTTTAAGAAGTGTTTGGGGGCCGGAGATTTAGCTCAGTGGTTCCGGCGCCTGCCTCGCAAGGGCAAGGTCCTGAGTTCGATCCCAGTAACCACATACAATGCTGGGCGTGGTGACTCACGCCCACCAACAATCAATACCACATACCACAGTGCTGGGCATGGTGGCTCATGCCTGTCATCCCAGCACTTGGGAGGCAGAGACAGGAGGACTGCTGAGTTCGCAGTGGCTTGCCTGGGCACCATAGTGAGCTCAGGGCCAGCCTGAACTACAAAGCGAGACTCTGTCTCAAAGAAAAAAAAAAAGTGTTTGGGTATAAACTTGACAAGGAGGGGACTGTGGCATGGATGAAGTGTTGATCTGCTTTGCTTTGGGGTTAACACTGAGGATTGGTGGAGGACACTTCTGGGTGTGTCTGGGTCAGTCACGGAGGCGTGACTTTGGGTTCCTTATTTGGTCCCAGAACCCCTTTCTCTCTAGCACTGTTACGCTGCCGTGTCCTGGCTGCCATGAACTAAGCCTATTATTCCACCAAACTCTTCCAACATGATGTTTCTCCCTTGAAGCCTGCTGACCACGGACTGAGAAAGCTGAAAAACACGGGGAAGGTTTGGATGCATCCTTAGCAACTGAGCGTATGTCGTTGATAATGGTAACCCCAAAAGAAGAAAGCAGTCTTTGGGAAGAAGTGGGGGGGTATAGTGGGCACCCAAGGAACTCACTGCCACCTTTCAATATGAAAGGGAGTCACTGGACAGTGAGATACAGAAGGTGTATGTGGGAGATTATGACAACTGGTCAAGCCACCGAAATAGGGTGCACTGGCTCCCCTGTGCTCAAGGCAGGACGGCTTGGTTCTCCCTAGTTTCCCACCCTTGGAGCCCCCACACCTTGACCCAAAAGAGCCGTCTCCCGTGCTACAACTTCACAGTGCTAACCTCAGTAGCACTGACAGGTTCTCGAGCGCAGGAATCCTGAGTGCAACAAGAGACTCAGAAGACTGCTTTTTCTGTTCTCTGAGAGCATGTTTTGGTAGCAGCCACCACTTGGATGTTTGGCAGAGGAGAGAATAATGTGCTTTTGAGTAAAACATTTTCCCTAGTGGGGAAATGTTCAAAGTAAGTTGAGTCTGCTTTCAACCAAGTCCGGGCCCCCTTCTGTTTTCAGGGATCTGAAGCTTCCTGGGGCATCAGTTCCTGCCTGGGAGCCAGCAGGCCCTCGGTGCCTGGGTGAAGGCAGCTGGCCTGATCTGAGGCTCAGGCTGGATGTGCACCCGTGGCCATGCACGGGTAGTTCGCCCATGCGCAGTTTCAGTTAAGCTGTTGTTTAAAAGAGAAAAAAAAATCAATAAATCGACTAAATGTTTTTTGCATAAATTATCCAAAAAGCAGAAGTCAAACAACGAAAGAGGCCTTTTTTAAAGCAGTTGATTCAAATGCTTTGCATCATAAGCACAAGCTGAGAACAGATGACAAGGGCATAGAAAGGGAACAACACACCTGGAGACTTGAAAGCTTCAGTTCTTGAAAATTCCACAAGTGCTTGACCTTTCAATCGTCTCCAAATCAGGAAACCCTGAAGATAGTGCTTCTCAGAGCATAGCATGCTTCACTCCAAAATAAATCTAAGTACACTCAAACTTAATCTTGATGAAAATGAGCTTTCTGTGGGTAGGGCAATATGAGCTCCTATAGACCAGAGTCAATTTGGGCATTGAAAGCATCCTTTTGTTTACTATCATTTGAACTGCAGTTCTTTACCTTCATTAATCTTGGAGAAAGCTGTTTATGATCCTGGATTGCCCCGTCTCACACCACTGTTAGCTCTGTTTTGTCTCTGCTTAAAGGACAAGAAGAAAGAGAACAAAGAAAACAGGAGACCCCTGGATTCCTGCATAGTGTGTGAATTCACTTAACACAGTTATGATTCCCAACTCTGCTCAGTAACATAAGTGATAAATCACTTCTCCAGGTGTCTTTTCAGAGGAGAGTAAATTCAGTTCTAACTTTTGGCTGTTGTTTTAAACCAACAGCAATCTCACCGAATCAATGGGGAAGCAAAACACTGAACTGAAATCTGTATTCAAAAGCGGACTCTCTCTAGGTGCCAATACCCTGACTACCCCAGATACCACGTTTTCTAGGGGACACGGGGAACGGTGACTGAATTCCATCATCTGGGCCCCTTGTTCCATCTTGATTTAATGGTATCTCCTGCCATCTACTGATAGATTAAAGGATGAGAACAACTTCTCTAATCTTGGCCATTATACCACTTGGCCTTTGCATATGATCTACCACATCCCTTTTTTGTACGTGGGAAACCACCCAGGACACCAGGACTTTTACATCCACACGCTACCAGCAAGCTTGCCACCTGCGGAACACCCTCCCTTGCATTCACGACATCCCATATGGGAGCGCGACAGAGCGAGAAGGAAAATCACTGGCTCTGGAGTCACACACTTTGGTGCTCATCCCAACTCATCTCAGGACACAGAAGCTCGTTCTCAGTCTAGGTTTCTTCTTCTAAAATAAAAGCCCAAGGGTTGGGGTGTGTTGCCTCCCACTTCCAAGGTGCCTCGAGTTTGACAGGGCATTTGAGCCTCTGCAAACATAGCTCCAAAGAGTGGGCCACACGGTTTTACGGGTGGTTCCACTGAAACCCAGAGTGGCAGCTCTTGATCGCTCGCTTGCCTCCCTCCGCAGAAGACTTCTCCCTCCGGTTCTGTCCGTTGCATCCAAATACCACACATCCCGGCCGTTTCCAGGGCTCAGCACGGCTGGGAGCCCTCCGCTGCTCCCCCCGTTGACACAGCCACCCTCACTGTGGAAGGCCCAGTGTCCACCCACAACGTTCGCAAAGGAGCAGTGGTTCAGCTGCTGAATCTGCGCCAGCTACTCTGCGGCTGACCCCACTGCCACTTGGGAAACGGATGTATTTGATCTGTTTTCTAACCTTTGAAGAACAGTCAGCCCACGACTCTTTACTTACCTAAGGGTTATTTATCTGCTAACTTCAAATGTCTAGGGTGCCACTGAGAGTCAAAGATGGACCAGAAAAGTTTCGGAGGAGCATTTTTAAAGGTCTCCAAAAAGCAGAAGTACATGTCCCTAGGCACAGCACAGCTCACTCACTTGACTCGAAAGTTTCTGCTCCCCTCTTCAAAAACATACATCACCATCCCAGCCATGTTGAGTTTTTGCTCACTGCCATATAAAGGACCAAGTAGACACGGGGGCAGAGTCAGTTAGGGGCAGCCAGAAAAGTGGCAGAGAGCACGTGACAGTAAATAGGAAAACGAAAGATGTATATTATCTTAACTCAGTCTTTCCAGGAAGCCAAGACGCGTGCAATTCACTTTCAAAAGATTAGTATTAAAATTCATCAGAGTTAACAAGTGGTGGTCAGAGGCCTTAAAGGTATGAGTCTTAGATTAAAAAAAATTCACTGTGTAAATTTTTTCCCCCTTCCAAATGATTTCAAGAAGATGAAATAACAAAAGGCACGGAGGAGGAACAGCCTAGTTCTTCCTTGGCCAAAGTTTTCAAAGGTGAAGAACTCCAACTCCAAGTTGTGGTTTCAGAGAATGATCCCAGCCGGCTCCCGTACCCTCCACCCCAATCACGGGTGATTAAGGGTACAGTGTGTGTGGCACGACGTCTCTGCAGTAGTTCCAACCAACGGGGCAACATCAACTGAGACCACGATGCCCTCCAGGCTAACAGAGTGGCAGGACTGAGTGGCTCTGGCCAGAACCAGTTGTAGCACTTTCCCTGTTCTGCTGTGGTGGATCGTATCAGGTTCAAGTTTGCCAAATAATTGGAATTCACGATTTTGCTTTTTGCTTATTTGCTTGCTTTTGCATTTTGAGGATATGGTAATCTTTCTTACCTTTTGGCTCTTATGTTATCACTTTAACGCTAATCTCCCTGTAGTATGTGATTTTACTGGTCATTTCTTTTCCTCCATTTTAAATTGTTTCTTAGTGTATGTGTGCAGTATATAGTGACCACATTCCTGGGGAGCTGGTACAAACACCAAACATAGCTCAACTCTTTTTCATCACCTTCCATTTCACGATGGGTCTCCCTATTTCCTACTATTTATCTTTTATTTTGCATTTTATTTACATTTTGGCTTTCTCACATAAGAGAAACCAGGTAATATTTAAGCTTGTCTGGCACTATCTTGAACGTGGCCTCCTTCCCTCAGGCTCTTGCCTGGCAGTGCCTTTATCTGCCTCTAATTCCCCAGCAGAACCCTTCTCTGTGCCCATTCTAGGAGGGTCTGAGATGCGCATCCGCAGGAGACAGCCCAGGGAAGTCTCTGTCACACGTGACCTTGACCTTCGTCACCCTTAGCACCAGCGAGCGAAGCCAAGTGGGTCAGAAGGACAACAACGGGCAACAGATCGCAAGAAAAACCAGGAATGTGCTTCTGCCTCCCGTGGCTTTGCCCTTTCACTGTCATGTGCTGCGGTGTGAAAATGCACAGCTTGGGAGGAATTTGGCCTCCTCTGTAAAGGTCACAGGAGTTCCCAACAGAAAGTTGATGACTCATGCTCCATACATCCTGCTATTTCAGAGCGCTCAGGAAAAGTGCAATCTAGCCCAGCACACCCTCGCTTTCCGTCCTCTTCCTGCCAGCTCTCAGTGCTTGTGAATTCCACCACAAAGAGAAGTTCAACAGCCCGGGAGGGGGAAACTGCTCATGTGAACAAAAGTTCAAAAGCCGGGCAAGAGGGGACAGGCAACTGTGTGTTTACCAAAGAGACAGGTTTCATCCAAACACACAGATCTCACTTGACAGATCTGTGGCTCAGGGTTTGGGCATCTTGCAAAGCCAAGTGTCAGGCTGCTTCTGCTCCCGGTTGTGTACACACATATGCACGCACACACCCACGCCAGCTTTGAAATCACATGGTATGGTCTCACAACTTGAAATGCATCCAGCCTTTGACCTTAACTTTCCAACACTTCAGGAAGCAGAAATTCTCACACCCTCAGGCCTCTAGTTAAAGGGGCCCGTGGAAATCTCTCCCCACGGCTGCGGATGTGGCTCAGTGGCAACGAGGCTGCCAGAAAATCTCCCCACAAAAGATCCTTCATTGTACATACTGTATATATATCATTTTCCCTTCTCACTGAAAACATACAAGGTCACACATTCCAAACTCCTCATCTTGGGATCAAATAGTATGGCTGCGTAACGAACATATACAAATTGTGAGATCGGTTTGCCATCTGTGTACAGGGAACAGGAACTAAAGGACATTCCCTTCACAGAGCCGTAGGGGAATTGATAAGCTTCACTGCTTTCCTGTCTCTGTGTCATAGAACTCAGCATTCAACTTCCAGGGGAGAATAGGGTGACCCGGATTTGAGTAGCTCTCGCCACTGGCCCAGGAGAGCTGAGGATTCTCAGTGGGAGGAACCACCAAGGTGACACGTGGTGGGAGTAGTGGGGTGTCCCTTAGGAAGATGGGGATGTGAGAGCAAATGCTGCTGTGTGCTTGGGGGCCAGATCCACAGCTCACCTGTAAGGCAAGGAGGTGCCATGATGCCAGGGCTCAGCCAGCTCTCCGGAAGTTGACCACCTTATACAGAGACTCCACAATCCAGCTGATGTCCAGAGCCCTTCTGCATGTGGAACTATGTACTCCGAAAGAGAAAACACGTTAAAAATCAATATAAAACCAACTTTCTCAGAGAGAGCTTCTAAGCCTCGCATCAATCCTGTGCCAAATGAAAACTGAACAAGAGACTCAAAATACAGGAGGTGACAGGGCCGGGGCCAGAGCCCAGCAGTCAAGTGCTCACCTAGCAGGCGCGAGGGCCTCAGATGGAGCCTCAGTCCTGCCAGCAGGACAGGGAAGAGAAAGGAAACTAGTCGTGAGGAGAGGAGTCTTCCCAGGCCTGGCCCAGCTGCACCCGGGGCGAGAATTCTCTCTCGGGCAGATCTCACGGCTTTAGCTTGCACACGCAGAGTTCATCCCTGCACAGCTCTAATAAGCAGAACGCTCTTCCTTATATAGAAGAGAAGTCTGTTTATCCTGGATTCCCACGTATTGATTTTAGTTCCACTGACTGGAACTACATGGAAAAAGAGGAAAATAACTTGTAGTTTTACCCTGACAGCCTTTTAAACATTTGAATCATGTCTACCACCCTCTTCCAAAAATAATAACAATAAAATTAATCTTGCTAGGCCGAACATCTCTGGTTCCTTTAAATAGTATTTTATGGCATTTAGCTGACCCCTCATCCTCTGTGCATGTACTAGTTACGCAGATGTGGGAATCTATTTATTTTTCCCTTACCTTTTTCCAAAACAAACTTCCGGTGACCAATTACCACTTTATCAATATCCCTTTAAGAAATACACCGCCCCAAACGATACTCCAGAGTCCACGGTCAGAAAGCAAACGCGGAGCCTTCGGCGCGCCGCACACGCAGGCTGCCAGGCGTCCCCCGGCGTGTCGGGGCTGCAGGCTGCGGAGGGGCCCAGACCGAGGCCGGGGTTGCGCTGCTGGGTCACTCCGCGGGAAGCAGACCCTAAGTCAGGAAAGCAGCAGGTGCCAAGCCTGCTTTTCTTCCGAGATGCCTCCAACGGGAACATCTCACCGCCACCATCTGATGCCCCCTCACACCCCAGGACGTGTGAGGAAAGAAACTGCCGAGACGGACATTTTCCAAGCCCTTTAGAGCTGACCACCATCAGCTCTGGTGTCAGGACCGGGCGTGTGAAGGAGCTAACTGGGCACGCAGGCCGGGGGCTTCCAGCACCCGACCCCACCCCCACTGCCCTCCGCACCCGGAGTCCCTCGCCCCCTCGGGAAGGAGGAAGGGGAGGCTGGGTGGCGGGAGGCTGGAATCACCAGCAGAGCTGCTAGCGGGCATGTCGCACACGTGGCAAGTTCAGCACAGCCTGTGCCTGCTAGGACCAGCAGCGCAGAGGAGCGTCCTTGACTCGCAGCTGATCGTAAACCGTGGGGCTCCG
>PVIC010004929.1:0-60148 GCA_004025085.1 Thryonomys swinderianus | reverse complement strand
TGCCATATTCCCCACTGTATATGCAAATTCTGTAATCATCAGAAGAAAATCTTCAACTTGAGATTGTAACGGGGAGATCTCTGAAAAAGCCAGCACAGATGATCTAAGGTCAGGAGAGGGGTCTCTCTCACCACGGTCACTTAAAGACAACGCTTAGCAGGAGTCACAGCCCAGGACACTAATACAGGCAAAGGTCATAGTAAGGGAACACTCCGAAAAACTGGCTGTTATTAAAAGTACAAATCTAAAGGTGCACTACACGGCTGGTTTAGCAGCCCGGAAAGGGAATGGTATCATTCCAAAACAACCGAATTTCTTCTAGATATATTGTCGGAAAATACTGTCTGAAAAGAACATACGTAAAAGTGACTCTGACTCTGAAGATAAATATTTGTGTCTGACTTTATATGTCAACTCCAGTGAAAAGTTATAAATCGATCCCTTGCTGATTTGACCTCGGGTTAGCCACTATCTACAAGCGGTTTCTTTAAAAGCAACCTCTGACCCGATGATCCTTGGCTATAACAGTTTCTCTTATACATGTCTAACCTGTATTAAGTGCATCAATATATCGCTCATGTCCTGTGAGGTAAAAGCTGCTATGATTTCTGCCTTACACGTGAATAAACCAGTGCCCAAGCAAACTAGCAAAGGTCGTCTGAGGTCATTGCTTTGCCAAGATCAGAGACAGGAATTGAAGATAGATAGTCTGGCTCCAGAACACACGTGCTTCACCATGGGGCCGCACTCCCTGGTGACTCTTCCATGCCACCGCGACAGCGGACTATACTATGACAGCGTGCGTGTAAATCTAGAAGCCTACCCTGTCCGTCCCTCCCGGAGATACCAGCTGGTAACAAGCACTCATTTGCAAAAGCTGTTTTCAGTAAAATACACATTTTATCTTGACACTGCAGGCCTTCATTAAACTGTGCACAGAAACTTGTTTTGAAATAACCAAATGAAATCCTGCCCCCTTTTCTTCCTAATTGCTTCTAATAATAAAGTTCGTTCTCACTGGCCCCACTGTCGCTGCAGCATCTGATGGTAATGAGCGGTTCCGGGCGGAAGGCACTGTGCCTTGAATACCTGCACTTTATCTTTCCGTTGCAGGCTACCTTTTCCTCACCCCTCAGACAGAGGAACTTATTTGGAAGTTACGAAATGAACCTTTGTTTGCTCCCTCCATTAATTACCTTTGCTCTAGCAAGCTGGCTTCCCCCGGTGCTAAATAGCTGCAGGATGCCAATTAAGATGCTGTCTTGTGAGTTTTATTCTGCATTGCTTCAGCCTGAACTTGTGGGACCTGCACCAGCCCGGGGCAGCCGAGGAGTCCAGGTCATTGCCAGGGTGACAGGATCCGTGAGCCCTGACGCCCACACCTAAAGCCCTCGGTCCTGTCTTCCAGAGCATTGGGGAAGAAATAGCCAGGTACACGGGCCGATCGCGCTCCCTGCCTGTCTCCCTCTGGCCCTTCTGCCCGGTGCTTCTTTCACCTAAAGTAGAAGAGGAACGAGGAGGGCATTTCTGGATTCTCCAAGAATTTAGGGTGACTTTCAGTGTAAAAACAGCGGTTACAAAGAGTGGTTAGTTGTTACTGAAGTGCACAGCTTCATCCTTGGGGAACATGGCGGGCTCTGTGGACTGAGCAGGAGCCTCGAGTGAACTCCCACGCCCCGGCCGCCAGCTTCAGAGCAGACAGATGAACGAACCTGGCTCCACTTCCACTTCGGGACTTGCTGGAGTCTCCCTCAGAGCGGGAGGGGGGCCACGTACCGGGATATACTCGTTCTATTTCATTATGTAGATGACGAGTCCACTCGTCAAGACACAAGTCCTCCCTGCGCTGTGTAAACAGTGTGTGTCTGTAGTGATTCCTACAGGCATGGTTTAGGGTGACCATGGTTTAGGGTGAGAAGTAGCAAGGGGAAGAGAAGATGGCGTCGTACTAGACTTGTCGCCGTGGTGAGCACGGCTCAGTCGGGGACCAGAGCTCTCGGTGGGGCGCTGCGGGCCCCGTGTGCTGGCTCAGAGCTGTCTCTCACCCGCCTCGCTGTCTGGGGTCCACCATTACTGCCCACGCTGGGGACCCATGGACAGGTTCCTGTGGATGTCACCGGAAGGAGGGTCGTGGCAGGCTGGTGCAGAGTCTGGGCCGTCGCTGTTGGGTTGAGAGGGAGGTGGCCGGGCCTTTGCACTCAATGCCGTGAGACCCGGTCCTCAGGAATTCGTTTCAGTCCCCCAGTGAGGTGAACATGGCTGACAGTGTGCCCTCACAGGTCTCTGAGAGCCGTTGGGCATGGCCAGTTCCGGTCCCTGTCCCTAGTGAGGCACCAGGAGTTCCGGTCAGGAAGAGAGCGGTGCTCAGACCCTAGGGTTCTTCTGTGCCTCAGAGACCTGCACAGGGAACCCATGAGTCAGTCTGTGAAAAATCAAATGGCTTTCTGGCTGCTCCTGTTACTGTAACCCGGTCCTGGGCCATCATCATAGAAAAGCCACGAGTTACAGACACAGGTCACATGGACTGAGAGCTGTCCCTAGAGACAACACTGTGATGCCCCATTCCCTTTGGGTTAAATTTTGCATTCCCTCCCCACACTCCTTTCGAACTGATCAGTCAGTTGACTGACTGACTGATCAACATACTGGGGATTGAACAGAACCTTCACACGGAGCTACATGCCCGGCCCTTTTTTAAGTTTGAATTTTTTTAAATTTTTATTTTGAGACAAAGTCTTGGCAAGTTGGCAAGTCATTAAATTTCCCAGGCTGACCTTGAAGTTTCAGTCTTTCTGCCCCAGTCTCCTGAGGGATGGAATGACAGGAGTGTGCCACGATACCTGGTTACCAGCCCTTTGTTATTCTTTTTCTTTTTTGAGACAGGGTCTTGCTAAGTTGCCCAGGCTAGGCTTGAACTTGAGTCCTCCTGCTTCAACCTCCTGGAGTGCTAGTTACAGGCAGGTGCCGCCATGCCCAGCTCTTGTGTTTTACGCTGCTAGAGAATCCTCCCCTTACAGCTCGGCTGTTTTCAAGCCTTCTGTTTCGTCTGGGCCTGGTTCACGCGCTCTGCCTGAGGCTGGTCCGGCAGTGCCTGCGTTGTCTGAGTTAGAAAAGCTCCAAGACAAAAGCCTGCCAGATTCAGCCACATGTTCTGTATGGTTCAGTGGGTCTCCTTCTAGATAACCGACAGTTCCTGGCACTGAAACGGCTGAAGACACCTATAACAAGTGAGAATCCAATTTAGGGTTAACCTGGTCATGTGAAAACTTAAGTTCTTTGATTTTTTTCCGGTGCTGCCGTCTCCCTCAGTTATGGCCTTCAGAGACTCCAGCCTGCCACTGTTTGCAGTTCTATCTCCAGAAACTGCTTTCGCTGTATATACATTCAGTCATAAAACCTGAGAAGAAGATTGTAAGATGAGTATTTCGTGAGTTTCATTGGGATACAGAAAGAAACAAAATAAAAGGCAGTCTAATAGCGGGAGAGTTGGAAGGTAAAGTCTGATTGCTCCTTGAAACACACGGATCAATGTAAAACTGCTGTAGAGAGTACTGTGTGATACAAGATACCTTTAATAGGTTTTGCTCGGCAGTTTCCATGTGTTTTGCCAAATCTTCTCAAATTTTGCGGAGTCCATTGATTCTCTAGCAAGTCATTCCTGGGCCCCAAATGTGGTCTCTAATTGTTTCCATGTTTCATAACACACCAATGAGTGTATGAATTGGTCTGAGCAGCCACATGGAAGGGAAAAATGTTTGGAAAAAATGAACCACTGGCAGGAAAGCAAATGTATACAGCTGGGATTTCCATTGCAAAGACATTATTTGTGGGTAGTGAGTATGTGGCTGGCAGCCTCAGTCTCCGAGGTTGGATTGGCCAAGGTGATTCCTGGCCCAAGGAGCTCTTGCACTGAACAGGCGACTGTCCGCTTTTTGCTTTTCCTTTGATCTGTGACCTTGGCTGTTTCTCTTCCACGTTGTGTCCCGTCATGAGATACAGAGGCAGAGGGAATGTGCGAGGCTCCTCTTTGGAAAATTCTGGAGCACCTTGGATGGTGATTTAGATGCTGAAATGGTTGAACAAGGTTAGGTGCCACTGGGGTCCTCTGGTGCTCACCAGCCTGCCTTTATCCCCTGCTGCGGGGTGAGGCTATTGTCACTTAACATTTTTATTGTGAGAGTTGACGTACTTAAAGAATGCTGTAAATGCTGTAAATGTCACTGTGGAGAATGTTTGCGGTGCCCAACAGATGTGATATGATATGAATTGTCACGAAGTGGGGGACACCGGCGTTCATGGTGAGAAGATAAGGACGGAAGTGAGGAATTCTAATTCTACACTTGGTTTACCCACTATCTGAATTCTGTTTTCAGATCCCAGAGAGAGAAGCATGGAAACCAGTGGATGGCATTCATACTAGAGCAGATCGAATGTTCTGTGTATCCCAAAGTGGTTGTTTCTTACACCAGAAAACAGGAAAGGACTTATACCCGTGAATTTTATTGTTTCTGCTAATAAGCAGAGGTTAGATGCTGTCAAGGCCAAAGAAACCGGACTAGTGTTTCTTCACTGTGTTCGGAGTTGAGGGGATTAGCATACCAAGAATTGAAGTTAGGCCAGTGAACATTTCTGACCCGGTGACCACTGAGCCCTTCAGTCCTTGCATGTCATTTTTTAAACTTTCCTTAACAGAGAGCCAGGGTGATGTGGAAGCATATTCACGTTTTGTGGCTGTGAGGGCAATTTTGAGCAAGAAACAGCAAGAAAAGAGACACTGGTCAAGTGGTTTCTTGTTTTTCAACACAAGAAATCTTGAAATGCTTTTTGGATTAGAGGTCTTTTTGGGTTAAAATTTAACTGAACCGCGGGGAAGTGTATAAATGGCAGTTAAGTCACTGTTTTCATTGTCATTACCAGTCTCGGGAAGCCCAGTCTTGGCCAGTAGCAGAGTGCTTCTTGGCCTCTCTGGCTTGTCAAGGTTCGGTGAGTTTAATGGAGAGCAGATTCTTTCCAAATGCCAGGTCCGTGTCCTTTCCCAAATAGCACTGCAAGCGCCGAAGGCCTTGAACATTTAATTTTTCAAACTGCAGCCTAAAGTCCTGTCTATCTAGGGCACCAGACCTGCTTTTTCCTTGAGCAACTTTAGGACCAGCAGCACAAATACTGCCTTTGGAGTCTGCATGATGTATGGGATTGTTTTGAAGGTGGTGGATACTTAAGGTAAATAGGACACTGGCAACAAAAAGAATGATGCCCATGTTGGCAACTGAAAGGATGTTGGGGTCCTTATCTAGCAAGTTCCACACTCTTGGTTTTTCCCTGTCAGCATGCCAGTGTCACAGAAGAGAAAGAATCCTACCAGCTTCTTGCCGTTTGTGAGCTTTTTGGATTTTCTACATGCTTCCCTTTTTCAGCCTCCTCTACTGAGACTGGGAGCCTATAGATTCGGCTCTAGACAGTCTTGTTAAAAGAGAGATACGGCAACTAAAGTCTGGAGCGGAGGAGGAGTCGCAAGTTCTGCTCCCGATGACGTTGTGCAGAGGCCTTGGCCTTCCTACTCTGTGCGTCCATGCCCGTGCAGCTTGCAGGTTCAGTGCGGTTATGGCTAAGGTTTTGAGAAGCGTGTGTGGTTCTCTATGCTTTCTGCTGCTTAGCATCCAGTTCGTGCATGTTCTTTCTCTGTGTTCTATCAACAGAATTTCAGGCAAGGATGATGTTCCGTTGACATACATGGCTGAGTTGTACTAGTGGTTAGGTTTTTGGAACACAGGTGTTTGTGCTGGATAGTATATGAAAACCTTCTTTGTGTTGATACACTGAGTCACCTGATGCTGCTCTTGGGACAATGGTGCTAGAATGTGGTTAGGTCAAAGGTAAGCTCTGGGCAGCCCAGGCAGAAGCAGAGGTATTGTAGACCGGTTTGGGTACCCAGACTCCCCTAAGGAGTTATGACGGATGGGCGAAATACTCCAAAGGCCCGACCTGTATCTGAAGAACTCATATGCAAATGCTAGCTGGTCATTACGGATCATTCCTCTGGTTTTGACACAGAACCGGAAGCGAGGAACATGTGCCTATCGCTGTAATGGGGGAAGTCATTGCAGACTGCAGGAAAGCTTACTGTGTCAACTTCTAACAGAGCATTCAAACACAAAATACATTTTTTATACATGGTTTGCCAGGGTTTTGAATGGTTCAGTGAACTCATAAGCAATTTTATGCAATTTGTATTAGAGAATAATGTTTTTCAAATTTTTTGTTGTGAATGGTTCTGACTTCATCAGTGGCCAAGTGCTTTAATAACACTCTCATGTCAATTATTTTATTGCTTCCTGATCCTCCAATGAACAGTAGTCAGCAGAAGCAAAAAGGAAAACAAGGAAATATACAAGGCCGCTTGACCTTCGAGAATTCATATGACCAACTAGTAGTTGAGTGCGGAGAATAACACTATTTCTGAAAAAAGAATAGTCATGGAGGAGATCTCTGTCCTTACTGTGGAGAATTAGATTTTAAATCTGGCCTGAAAAACTACCAGGAGTTACTGTAACTCACAGACATTAGCTTGCTTTTATCACAGTGCCCTTGATTAAATGAACACAGTTGTGTTTTCTAGGGTTAACATAACCCCTCCTTTCACCCCATCCTGACTCTTGAACAATGACTTGGCCCAAACTTAATACTCTAGACATGAAGTTGGAGTTATTTTAGCAATAGTTCTACTGCCTTGGGTATTATTTATTGCCTCTTTGAAGCTCTTCTTGGGCTACATTGTCTGAACCGAGGCTCGCTTTGCACATTCCCTGCAGGAAGTACATCCCATCTGAGTGACGCTGGAGCTCTTCCGAGATTCAGGTTTATTACAACTGGAGTTCTGGTACTTTGCCATGCTCAATGTCTTGGGTAAATTGAAATAAGATGGTTTTTTTTTTTCAGAAATTTAAATTGTTTTAGGCAATTTAAAAATAAGCCAATCAAGACCACAGTGTAATTGACTCCAGAGTTGGCCATTTTTGTTGAGAGAATGCCGAGCGCTTCTAAGCTAAGCCATCTGAGAGCAAGGCTGGCCTCAAATGAGAGCCTTCCCCAGAGTGTGAGGGGCAGGCCGACGGGACCTCTCCTGGCCTATCTTGCTGTTGACAAGATCTTCTCTGACATACAGCTAAAGGTTTTATCATCCCACTAACTGAACTCTGGAGAGTTCATCAAGGAAAGAGTAAGACCAACTAAATCCACAGCAGATAGTTAGTGAAGTCATTTATTTAGTATTTGTCCACCTGTTCTCCATGATTTTAGATAACTGAAACCTACATATGAAACTGATGACATTCCAATTATAGAAACATTTCTTTCAAATTCAGCTCCACGCTTCAACCACCTCCTCCAGTTGGGCCTCTAGTAGGTACTGGCTGCGTTTCCCTGCAGTAGTCCTGGGTAATGGTTTCTGGTAACGCCATCCTTGACACATCTTCTTCTCACAACTGCCTGGATCCCAGGTAGATAAAGGAGGGTCTTTGGTACTTCGCAGCTACCTCCTTGAAGAAGCAGGTCTGAACTTCCTAATCGCACCTCATTGTGGAGGGGGGGAGGGTTAGGCTCAGAACTGTCTGGCTCACCATGACTCAGGGCTACTGGCATCTTGCTTGCCCGGCTCTCAGACTGTCCTGAACCTACTAAAGTTAACACCACGCTTGCATTTTGCACAGTTACAATACCGACCAAAAAACCTGATAACCAGCAACAGCTAGAGCCTGTTGAGTGGCTGCTCTGAGGAGCCATCAGCATGTTTCCACATTATTTTCTGACCCTGCCATGGGCATGAAATGCCAGCTTTTGTTCCCATTTTTCAGATGAAACAGGCTTCACTTCTGGACAAAGAAAACCAACTTTTGGGCCCTCCAGTGACACCCGGCCTGCCCTTCCTTGAATCAGTCAGTCAGTCCCAAGGCTCTTTTTAGTCACTATAAAATAAAAAGTAATAATAAGGACAGAAGTCAGTACTTGTGTTCAGCAGCTGCTCCTTTCCAGTCCTGACATTCGCACAGAGCGTAACTCTCTGGGAGACCTCGGGCGATTTTTCTCTCAGGATTTAAGGTGCGAGAAGAGCTGTTGTCAGAGTAAAGCACTGGAGAGAGGAAAACAGAACTAATGCATTTGGATTAGCTAGTTACAGAGAAATCATTTCTATTGTTCTGTCGTTTTTTATTCCTTGCCACCCATTACACCTACCCTCTAAGACTGAAATCACAAGCTACTTGCATACCACATGGCTAAAATGAAAGCCTTCAAATAATATTTGTCAGTAAAGGCAAGGCCTGAAATCTCGCTCTCTGGGATCTGATGCACTGGTGCATTCTGGGAGGAGGAGGCTGAGTGAGGACGTGCCGGAGGCTGACTGGCACAGGGACGCGACGTCCCTGCCACCACAGAGACAGACCCGGGGGGAGCTCCTAAGCCCACTCCAGAGCCCACATGTGCCCATGTCCACATGAGTTAGGTGATTTATTTTCATAACCTCCCTTTGGAAAATATTTCCGGAGTGAAATGGTAACATTTAGATATATTTGCTTTAAAAATTGCTCCCAATTCTGCAGTTCTCTTTGAGACCTAAAACATTTCTTTTTGGCAAAGGGTAAGATTAAGATACATTCTTCACACTGAGTCCAAAAGCGGTTTTTCTTTTTAGCTAGAAATGTTCATAGAATTTACTCCCTCTGATAAGACAGTGCCAACAAGAGTCCCAAACATACTACTAAAGTTTGAGCATCATGTAGTTACTGTGGTTTTAGTTTTTCCTACACTTTACAGGTGGGGCAGATTTGTAGAGAATCATTAAACAATTGAGCGATGTTTCTAAAGGTTACAGAAAGGCCTCCTTCCAGTTCCTCCTCAGGAAGCACTCAGAGCTTAACCAGCTCCCAGTTTGGAAGTAGAACTCTGGGGACTTTGATTCAGTGCACTGCACTGACCTTAGGACCATGCTGTTGTATTATAGTGATATTTTTATGTACATCTCAGTGATTGTTTTCCCGGAATTTGATCCATTGTGTTTGATTTCAGAGAAGGCTGTCCAGCAGAAACTGTTTAACATTCAGTTTCACTTTTCTGTTGAGTCTTTAAACTCAACAATGGCTGGCATTCTCTTTCTTGATAACAGCAATATGAGGCTTACTTTTAATTTACTTTTGTTCTGTGCAGCAAGACATTGACTGCACATCTATTTCACAGTCTAAAACAAAAGTTTTGGCCTAATTTTTGTAAAGTCCCCATCCCGACTGAATCATCACTATTTAAGTAGCGTTGATTCCTTTCAGGCGGTAGTCTTCGCTGATCAAGTCAGACGTAGCCTGGCTTATGCGGGGTTGGAGAACAGATACCAACGCAGGGTATGCTACACTGGTGTTCTTCTTGAGAGAGTGTTTTTCTTTGTGTTCCTTTCTCTTTGAGTTACAACATATGGTAGAAATAAAAACACTAGCATACTCTGTGCATTTAGGAAACATGCAAAATATTTTTAATCTTATTAAAACACATTTCCTGTCTCGCTGTGAACCCTTGTTGTTCATCAAAAAGAGGATATTTGTGTACTCTCACAGTTGAAAGAAGTATACAGCATTCAGACCTCCAGAATTTAATTTCTGGCTCGCCAGATAAATGTACAGTAAATTTCTTGCATTTTTCTCACCGAGAAAATTATGTAGAGGATGAAACCTCTGTGTTTTGCAGGGCTCAGATTCTACATAGAATGAGCTTGAGTTCTCAGAGAAGTAGATACAGTCGTTCCTTAGCGACCCATGACAATATTATTCATACAATGCTGCTGATATTTATACTGAACATAAAAGCAAATAATTATCTAATAATGCTAAAACGCTGAACCAAAAAATTCTATCTAGGGTGATAATGCCTGATGGTCTTTGTTTAAGCCCAAAGATTATACCTTTCCAGTTCTTTCTTTTCAAAGTAAAGAGTATGCTTCCTAATAGAATATAGTACTGGCTATTTTCTTTACCTAGAGAAATGCATTTCATTGGGCTTCAGTAAAAATCAGTTCCATTTTTCTTTTAACCCAAGATAGAAAGGGTAAATGCATTCTGATCGATGGCCTTACCGGAAAATATAATATTGTGTTTGTCATTTTTTATTATGCTTTCTTATGCCCAACAGACACATTCAGTAAATTTGAGCCTTACTACACACTTGGAATTATTCTTCGTTGCATGTTAAACTAAATGAGTTGAATATTTTTATGTGCTTTTGTTCCACTCCACGTAGAAATTGTAGATTATTCATCTCAAATGAATTTTAAATTATTTAAACTCTGTACTGTTAGTGTACTACCCCTGAGACCATTTTTAAAAAACAAACAGATCTTTTCCTGCTAGACAGTACAGGTTTAATTTCTTTTGGGCGCAAATATCATTTATCTTGTATTTTTCTGAAAAACATATGCTTATGTTGTTCATCATACTTTGACAGATTTTCACATTACTTCTACTTTTCTTTAAACAAGCGTATATGGAAATTGTGATAGCATAAGATGAAATAGCGTGGGGCTCTTGGATCTGGTTGGATGAATAGTATCTCACCCTGTAGTTTCAAATGCCTCCATGTAATTTTCCTGATGTGAATCATATCGTGTATCCCAAACAAATTTGTGTGTGTGGGGGGGGGTTTCCCCCAAACGTTCTGAAATTTCAAGTACCTCGCTCCTTATTTTACTGACTATCTGCAACTAATTTTTCTCAAGAAAATTGAATCTGTTACTGCTTAATATTCCTACCAGCTTGAGAAATGTGGTTTATATTGGCATCAGAGTGGTGATTTACATATATTGGGGTAAGGGGGTGCACAGCAGAAAAATCAACATGAAATAAAATGCGAGAAAGCTGTTTTCCTTCCACAGCCCCTCGGAGCGCAGCTAATGCAGAGCGCGAGGAGCACTCCTTGAGTGTGTGTCCCTTGTTCCCTGCAGGTGAAGTGTGACCAGTACTGGCCCAGCAGGGGCACGGAAACCCACGGCCTGGTCCAGGTGACGCTGCTGGACACAGTGGAGCTGGCCACGTACTGTGTTCGGACATTCTCGCTTTACAAGGTTTGCGTTCTGTCTTTCCGCCTTCCCCTCTACTTGCAGAAAACTGCTTCTGAGAAATCAGATCTCTCGAGCCTGTAACTAAAATCTCGATCCCAGTGGCAGCAGCCACTATTTCAACAGAATGGAATAGTTCTTCCATTACCCCACCAGTTCTTTCCCTGGTCTGGCGGTGTACTCGTAAGTGGGAAACTTTGCCCCAGACGGAAGTCTCAGCAAATGAAGAATAGATGGACAGGCGCTCGTTCCTTCTGTAAAAAAACAACAGGAGCGCGTCGCTGACGGTGAACCCCGAACAATGAATTGTTTCCCGCCTCAGAGTTTTATCTTCCTGAATGACAAATTGTCCTTCAGGGGCAGCTCGGGGCCTGCACTCCCAGCCCGCGCCCCCGAGGGATCTAGGGTGGGAGGGAGGGATGGGACGGCGACCCCGGGGTTATGGCTCGGGCGCGCGGGCCGGGGAGAACGGGCTTCTGCCGTGTTCCCGTGTCGCAGAACGGCTCCAGCGAGAAGAGAGAAGTCAGGCAGTTCCAGTTCACCGCCTGGCCCGACCACGGCGTCCCGGAGCACCCCACGCCCTTCCTGGCTTTCTTACGGAGAGTCAAAACGTGTAACCCTCCCGACGCGGGTCCGATGGTCGTGCACTGCAGGTAAGGCCCGCCAGGGCGTGGTTCCCGGATCCCGAGGCTTCCCGGGAGTCGCATCTCGGTGGTTCTCCGCGCGGTCGTGGACCCCCCGGGAGTCCTGACCCGGAGCGGGGGAAGGGTTTGCTCCAGGCGCGCGTCCTCCCTGGAGACGTGGGAACAGCGACCCCTGCTGCTTCCTCCATGGGGTAAAAAGAAATTGTAGATTCAGTATTGAGTGCATGCGTGGCCGTAAATGTATGTTTAAAAATATATGTTTACGTTATTTATTTTGTAATTAGGGACAAGTCTTACCTCCAACATTGAGGAACATTCCTAGGAACATTTAGGTGAATTGTTCAAAGTTCCAGGGTGAATGGCTTATTGCCTAAAGACAGATGCCTTTTACTCATTATTAATATCAATTTGCATAGCACCATTTTGCCAAAGAGATTTTTAAATTTAGCTAATAAAGTACAACGACCTGTAACTTGGAAAGAGGTATATACTCAAAGATAACGATCTTGTATTTCTCTTTAAATATGTGACTTACAGTTTTTATTAATTGTGATTAAGACCCTCTAGTTCAGTCTGGCCCTGAGCGCACTGTGTAGCCCAGGCAAGCCTCGAACTCAGCAATCCTCCTGCCTCTGCCTCCCGAGGGCTAGGATTACAAGCTTGAGCCACCAAACTCGGCGTTTGTACCATTTTTAGTATTAGCTGATTTCTTATAGTTGCCTAAGTCGTCCTTCTCATGTATCACTACTAACGTTTAAGATACTCAAACCATGTATGTATTACTGTATAAATATATAGCTCATGTAATCTCCTCATTCTTCAAAACCTGAATAATTAAGATATGAAAAAATTGGTCTTTTTAAAAAGCTTAATGGAATTTAAGTATGGAAGTTCTTTTAAAAAGACAGACATCTGCATCTGTCATAAAACATTTCCATTAAAAATTAATAACATAAATGCCGGACGTGGTGGCTCACGCCTGTCATCCCAGCACTCGGGAGGCAGAGACAGGAGGATTGCTGAGTTCGCTGAGGCTTGCCTGGGCACCATAGTGAGCTCAGGGCCAGCCTGAACTACAAAGCGAGACCCTGTCTCAAAAAGCAAAAAAAAAAAAAAAAAAAATTAATAACATAATTCTTCTACAGCCCATAACTACTCAGTCAAAATAAATAAACTCTCACAGTGAGGCATAGTTTGCAAGAAGTGCGGAGAAAATGGCTAGGTCAGAATCAATGCAGTAAAATGCACCAGCCCCTCCACGCAGCAACAGCAATTGTTAAACAATGGCCTGGCCGGACAATATGTTCTTTTCCTGGAAGTCTTTGTAAAGGTGAAAACCAGTCGTAGGATCACATTATATTTATAGAGAGTAGATTACATATTCTAAAATATTCCCTTCATGATTTCTTTTCTCAGGTGCTCATAATCCATGTGTTCTGTATGTTTGATTAAAAGGAAACATAAGTGAGTGGATACTGGCTTTGACTCAGCATTAGGGTCAGGAAAAAGATGGTGGCATCGTGATGGCTTGTCTAGTTCTTGCTCCCCTAAATGTACACTAGGGGATATTCAAGACCGATCCCTAAGTTGTAGTGGTCGCACAACGCTGAACACGATTTTTATCAATTTGAGTGCTTCTGCATTAGGAGAGTAGAATTCTTTCTCCAGCCTCTGGCTCTGGATCTGGCACTAGTTTGGACAGTTTGCGCACTCTGTTGTATGTTTTGGCAGTCTTCAAAGCAACAGTGGGCCTGGTCACATGGTACAGGTGCTTGGCACAAGTTGAACTGACTTACATGTTGACGGAGCTCATACATCCAAAACATGAAACGTTTTCAGATAAAGTTTGGCCAAAGAGAAACAGGAAATTTGGACTCAGAACAAATAATCTCATATGTTTAATTGCAAGAGGAAAGTACACACGCCATTAATTATATATATATATAATAATAGGAACAAAAATAAGGAAACATAACTTGAAAGTTCTTGCTGAAAAGTGCATTATGGCATTTGTATTGCATTTTGCAATACAGCGTATTCCCTCTCTGAAAATGTGCTTCCAATAAAGTAAAGGCTTAAGATAACTAAGATACACTGATAAGCTTAAAATGCCTGCTGATCATTATCAAGGTGTATTCTTTACTATAGGCATTCTGAGGGATCCAGAAAAGCCTATAAGCAAATATAAATAAGAGAAAAATACCAATAATGTCTTTTTTTAAGAACATACATACCTCACGTGTGCACTCACACACCACCACCACCATTATAAGTCACCTGCGATCACCTTTGAGAGACGCAGGCTGCTCAGGAGAGATGAGGAAATAAAGATGAATGTGCAGAGTTAATAGCTGCCGACATTTGGAACTGCAGTGCCTGGGGCTCTGGAGAAGCTGTGTGTTGAAACAACAGAAGAGCAGGTATGTGGATTGAAGAAATTTGTTACCAATTTCAAAACATTAAGGGAAAATACAGCATAAGCGGAGCTCTGAGAGATGGTGTGTGCACCCAGGGGTAACCGCATGTGTCTGCTGAGAAACACGGGCCGCTTTATGTGGGAAAGGCTGCGTCCACATAATCAACAGCTGAACGGTCATGTGTCCTGGACTCGGATATAAATGTGTTAAGACTTGAAAGAATGTAATTTTCCTCGTAGAGCAGCAGATGAAGGTCGTTCTAAATAGCAGTTATTTGTGTGCTGTTGTAGAAATGGTAGTTTAGAAACCGTCCCCACAGTGTAGGAAACTTTGCCAAAATAGCCAGGTCACCAAGGGATATTGGTGACAGTTACCGTGGTCATGTTACAAATAATCACAAAAATACTCTGGGATATATAAACTGTTTCATGTGTTCGTTTCTCTTCTGCTGTATGCGGACTTAAGAGATGGTGACAAACTTAAAAGTCTAAATCTTCTAGCAGAGGAATCCAGAGAGAAGGGAGGAAAATGTTAGAGAAGCCAGATAGTAGCCAGAATCGAGCTGAGGGAGTAGGAGCCGGAGAAAAATCCATTACCCTCCAGTGGTTCTGTCTACTAGTAAGTACATTAGGGTTAAAAGAGCTTTAAAAACAAAAAAGAATCTGGGCTGGGAATTTAGCTCAAGTGGTACCGCGCCTATCTTGGAACCACAAGGGCCCAAGTTCGATCCCCACTAGCACAAAAATAAAAAAAAAGAATCCTAGTGTCAACAGGAAGGATTATGGGGATGGGCTCCTGTAACAGGCAGAGAGAAGACCGTGGGTGGTAAGCAGAAGGGAAGGTCTCCAACCTTCACGAAAGAGAGAGTGTCTAGTTGGAAAGGTGAAAAAGGAACGACTCCTTGAGACATCTGCTAATTCACACTGAGGGAGCACTCTCGATACAGAGTCATATTTGGGGCACACAGACTGCCTGGGTCACTGCTAACGCATCTACTTACTGGCTCTGTCCCTTTGGGGAAATTACTCTATTTCTATTACTCTCTACTTCCCTGGTCAAATCAGATGACACTAGACATAACAGCAAGATTTTTATGAAGACCAAACATCAAGATGTGAAATGAAACGCTTAGTTCATTGTGTGGTACGTAGAAATAGAAATTCCTGTTAAATTAGTAGTGTTTTCTTATTGAGTTCAAAGATCCATATTGTATTTAGAACTCTAGGTGAAAAATACAGTGTCACCTGGATAGCCTCGGTTATCCATGTTGCTAAATCACCAGTAGTGCATACACAGAAGAGTAGTTTGTTGAACAGATTTTGATGAGTTTGTATATTTTACATGATAGTAATTCCACCAGATTTTTGTCCACAACAGAAGACTTTTAATGCTATGCCTCAGGACCATCTTTAGAACAGCATACCTCTTGTTGTAAGTGCTTGAAAAACAACTGAACCCTTTCAAAGGATGGTGTTAAAGGCCCCTGAGCCATGATGCTGAGCTCCCCAGGCCTTGGAGATGAAGTCCAAACTCACCATTGCACTCATGGCCCTACAGCTTGTCACTCTTGGGTGAGAAGTCACCCAACTGCTGTGCCTCCATCTGCTGGTCTTGGGGAACTCTCTGACATGGAATTTCAGTTATTCCCCTTCTCTACCTGGTGAAGTTCTGTCACTCAACAGTGAGTGCTCCATCCTTCATGGTGCAAGTTACTTGAATTTCCTGTTGTGCAGAAGTAATTTTCATTGACATGAGCAAGAGAGTTCCATGGCTGCGTCGCAGCCTTTTTGTTTTTCAACGTAAGAGACTGGGTCTCTCTGTATCAATGCTTAATTACTTTAAATTGCCTTTGCCTTAGTATTACTCAGTTGTTTCTGCTAATCTGCCTTCAGTGTTGTTCACCACATGCTGTCAAGACCGTGAGGAAGTGTAGACATTCCTCCTTGCTTTTTAGCCGTAATCACAGTTAAGGGAGTTGAGCATTTTCTCAACATCAGATTTTTTTGTCAACTGAAAAGACATTGTATCTAAAGAGTACTTTACAAGTGATACTGCTTTCACTTCCCCATCATCTCTGTAAAAATCAGAGGCCAGCATGGGCCTATTTTCCTGCCTGAGCTCATGCCACTTTTATTGGAAATACGATTCTGTACTGTACATAGAACAAGTGAGTTCTCAGTGCACTGGGCACCCAGAAGTGTTTCACTGCCCATCCTTCCTTGATGACATCATAACGATGAGCCACTTCCTGACTGATTCCAGGGCACATTACCATACTCTAGCCTTTCTTCTGTTCATTTTGTTTCAAAGGCAGCTCAACCCTTTCATTTATCATAACCAAAAGAGATAGGAGTTACTAAGCAATTACTCTTTTTACAAGAATTGCAGAGTACTGAACTTCAAATCCTTTAACCCATAAAATATTTTATTTGCAGAGATTATCTGGCCCAAGGAGGTCATGAGTCATTTGATCAGGAGAAGCAACTCATAACATTGGCCTCATGGCAAAGGCCCTGTGTGACCTCTGTCTGATGCTTCTTAGGGCAGACAGTATCTGGCCCCTTATGCTCATTACCTCACTCAGATCCGCCAGGCAAATATCCGTCAAATCGAGCTGCCAGCAGCACTTCCCAGATAGCTCCTTAGTATGAGGGCGGAGACATGCAAGTCTCCCCACAGTTAGAAACTATGATTTGAAAGAGACTAAAGAGGAGGACTTTCAAGTTGATTATTAGGATTAGCTTTTCTTAAACCTCATGAGATATATTTTCACTAGTATTTCAGACTTCTTTAAAAAGAGAGAAGTTTTGCTCCCCCTTTTTTTTTAGAGCACTTTTCTCTGTTACTTTATAGTGAGGATTGAATCTGCATATTTTATATATTCTATCTGCTACTAGGCCAAAGCATGACAAGCGATGCTGTGAGTACTTGCTTTGTGTTAGGAATGAACACATTGGGATGATACTAAAATTGAATTGAGGTAAAACACTGAAGCATGCTACTGGTGATTGAATCGTTAAGAGTTCAGGAACAAGGGAAAGCATTTTCTTCCTAAGAGAAAGTTATTCATTTTTAAATAAATGGGAAATGGAAGTAGATCAAGACTCCTGAATCAGTCTTCTGAATGAAGCTTCTAGATGCTAAAAAGAGTCAGACAGATCCCCAGGTCACTTAATCGTTCAGATCCTAGAATCGAGAGAGCCCTCAAGTCTAGGATGAGCAGAAAGTGCAAGCAGATAGAGATCAGTGTTGTCCTAGAAATATTTGTGGCCCACTAAGGTTAGTCCAATAAAAAAAAAAATTGAGCAACCATTTGGGGTTGGAAAGATTCCAAAGATTTAATCTTCATACTCATTTCAAATTTGCATAAGAAACACAACCAAGAAAAGACTTTGGTCATAGTCACACCATAACCATTCAGCCCTCCTAACTCGGTGTGGAGCAAAATAGGCTTTTCAAGGTCAGCAGATTGGAAGGCACTGCATAGAAGCATAAAAATAAAAGACCTTGGCATCCAAAGAAGCTACCAGCACTATGGAAATTTATTTAATGCATTTTTAATCATTCATTCTGAATTCCACTCTTTATTGCTCCCAGTGTTCCTTTCAAATGCCTCTTCGGATCAAAGACCACACCGTCTCACCAAAGCATGTGATAGTTTTGTGAAGCTGATGAGTCTGAAGCACAGACTCATATTTGCCTTAAATCCAGGGTTCATTTTCTTGCATAAATTTGGAAGTAGGAAAAGTTAGCCTTCGGGCCAGAGAATTAGCTCAGTGGTGCCGGCGCCTGCCTTGAAAGCGCAAGGCCCTGAGTTCCATCCCCGAAACCACATACAATGCTGGGCGTGGAGACTGACGCCCACCAGCAATCAATACCACATACCACAGTGCTGGGCGTGGTAGCTCACGCCTGTCATCCCAGCACTCGGGAAGCAGAGACAGGAGGATTGCTGAGTTCGAGGTTTGCCTGGGCTACATAGTGAGCTCAGAGCCCGAACTACAAAGCGAGACCCTGTCTCAAAAAAAAAAAAAGTTAAACATCTGTAGATGAAAGACTCGTTTGTTCTAAATAAATACCAGCATCTCTAGGTAAGACATTGGTGGAATATGTAAATTAAGTTCTTATTTATGGGAACATTTTAAGGTGAGCAGAAATAAGTAAACCATGTAGAACCTTATTATTCTAGGTCCTGTAGTCCTGCAGAAAAGCCAAATACTGACTTTATGGAACGCCATGATGATTTTAAACACCAGGAGAGGACCAGAGGACTGAGCCCTCTATAGTTTGATCACATAAATTTAGGAGCAAAATATCTTACTTCCTTTGCCTTGAAAGTAATTAAGTCAAAGGAAAGCATTCGAAGGAATCGCACAATGGTTTCATTAGTCAGAAAATGTAGAACTCAAAGAGTAGTCGGAGCTTGGGGGCTGGAGCAGCACCGTGGTGTCTGAGGACGTGGAGAAGGTAGCAAAAGACGGATGAGTGCCGTGCAGTCAGGCATCACCCCACTCAGAGTCGTGTGTCCGGCTGTCTCGTACAAGGGCATCTTCAAGGGCATCTCTGCAGCTGTCCCCTTCCGGTCCCACCTCACCTGTAAGAACGGCAGGCACCCCGCTTGCATGCAGGTTTGGGCTGGGTTGTGTGTACTTCTGGAGAGAACCTCGTCTCTGAGTCACTCAGTGCGCACAGGCAGGGCCGTGGTGCACTCTCCACTCAAGCTACAGATGGAAGAAACTGGCGCTCACGAAAATCAGCCATTTGCCAAAGGCCACATAGGCAGCCAGAAGCAGGGTCTGCAGGAGAATCTGTGTTTTCCGAGACAAGATTGTTTGCTCGTCATGGAGACCTTGTTGGTGTTTTCTGCTCAGCTCAGTCGGTGCTCTACGAACAGGACAGACCTGCTTAGGCCGGAAGCCTGAGCAGCACGGGAGGTGGCAGGCGTACTGATTAACGTGACGCGCCTGAGGTCACCCCACAGGGCTTCGGGGTCCAGTTGTGCCAGCCTCTGCGTCTGTCCCCTTGATCAGGCCGTTAAATCTTTCTCAGCCACTATTTCCTGATCATTAAAACGGGGTGAACAGTAGTCTTCATAGCGTTGCTTCTAAAAAGATTAAACAGTATGTGTAAAATAGTTATTCACACACTTGCCACATCTAAAGTTAACAGAGGTTTGTGCTTATTGACATTTTCACTATTATCGTGTCTTACCTTACATAAAATACGTGGCTATTTGTTGGCTTTATTTTTAGAAAAAAATAGACTTTTCATTTCCTGAAACATAAGTGCCAGTTTTGTGTAATTTAGAAGATTAGAAACCGTAGGCATATTTATGTGTATGCATTCTAAAATCTGCGTGGCAATTAGCAGACATATGTGGCACTTCGGAACTCTGTGAGCATTCCACTAATCATCACGCTGCCAAGCCCTCTGCTTGGTAGAAGAGCTGGCTCCCCTGTGGGAAGAGGCCTGAGCTTCAGCGAGATGCGGGTCTTGGGTTCTGTGAGTTTGGCGGTGGAGCTGATGGCCGGCCCCCTTGTAGAATGGACAACATACCCTGAGCCTGTGCCCACCAGATGCCAGGACCTGTCCCCCGAGCTGTGACTGACAGGAACATCTTCACACATTGCCAGAAGGCCTCATCTATTTGAAAATTAGGACTGTAGAGTAATGAAATGGAGTTTTTGTTTTTGTTTTTGAGACAGGATCTCACTTTTGTAGTTCAGGCTGGCCCTCAGCTCACTATGGAGCCCAGGCAAGCCTCGAACTCAGCAATCCTCCTGTCTCTACCTCCCGAGTGCTGGGATGACAGGCGTGAGCCACCACGCTCTGCAATGAAATTGATTTTAATTGTGGCAGAATGACTGCTAACAAATGACAGCGGGCTCCAAAGTTCTCGCCTCCTGAAAGGCTCCTTTGAGGGGCACCCTTCTTTTAAACCCCCAGAGGATTTTATATGAGATTCTCTTTAATAATCATCTTATAGAACATAAAAAGACCAAGACTCAGGGCTTGAAAAATTACTCACTAGTGTTCCCTCTGGTGATCACCAGCCATACAACCCAGTACGGGGCTCGAGAATTCTCTGGGAACCAGAAAAAAAAAAAAAAAACCACTTTGAAGGACAAAGCTGCACCACTATTAGTGACTTTGGAGGAACAAGCCACAGGCTCTTTCCTTTGGAAAAAGGAGTTCCAAAAATATTTTCTGCATCATAGCAGAATTGCTGCCATAAATCTTTAGCCTCCCAATGAGGGTGCTTTTAAGGGCCGTGCTCTTTGGAGTTGATAAATGCCGGTCCTTTTGCTTGGGAATCCGTCACATCACTTCTTATTTGTGCTTGCGGTGACGCCCAGCATTTTGGCTACTCAAAACACTAAGCCCTGGGAGCCCCTTCAGTGCCATATGACTTGGTGGCTGTCTCTCTTTCACTGTGACACAGAGACCAAAGATAAAAGATGGGTGAATGGAAGGGATGTGAGTCATAGTGTCAGACCCCTGCTCGGGCCTGCAGGCTCCTGAGCTCCTTACCTTTGAGTTTTGAGGTGTATTTCTGAAATAGCCCACTCTATTTTTAATGGTCTCAATTTTACTAAAGGCTCCTCATGAAATTCTTGGACACTTTTCATGTATGTTCTTCAAAACCCTTTTCCAAGAGGAATGAGCAGCCTCTGTCTGTCTTCCCATCCCACGTCCCTCTGTCCCGCCCCACCCCCTGCAAAACCCTTGTGTGTATTTAAGCTGGAGAAAGGAGAGAGGTCAGGTCCCCGGCAGGGCACCGTGCTTGGGAGCCGTGGTTTATCACCAATGCAAGCAGACAGAGGATAAAGCAGATGAAATGGGGCAGGATTTACTGTGGCTCTGCCATTCTGATGATAAAAGCTAAATAGCTACATGGACTTGCTTCAGTTCATTTTAACAGATGAAGGGAGGGGATTTGCACAAATTGTGATTATTTTATAAACAGTGCTTTTTCACTGTGCTTGTGTTCGTTGGAGTTCAGGTTGTTTCCGCATCACATTGTGTTTAAAAGAACTGCAGCCTCGTTTCCGTTTGGGGATCTTCTGTACACTTTAGATTTGACATCGGTTCTGAAAGAGGGGTTAAATCTATCAGTCAGTCCTCACTGCCTGCAGATGCCAAGCCAAAACCTAGTTGTTTGAAACTCCATCCACCTTATGTCTTGCTGCTCTGTGGTTTATTTGCTTGGGACACCTGTCTTCTGGGGTTCTCTGCCTCACTTGGCTTCCTTCCCAGTGGGCTAGAAGCAGGAGGAAGGCTGGGTGCCCCTGCCCCCGCCATCCCTGGGATCTCTGGCTGCCCAGCAGTCCTCAGAGCAGCAGAGAGGAAGCTGTAAGGACTGTGGACACCAAAGCTCGCACTGGCTCGGCTTTGCTCAGTGGAAGTCAGAGAATGGCCCAGACGCAGAGGGTCGCAAAACCTGCTCCACTTCTGCATGGGCAAAAGCAACACGTAATGGGTGACTTGGTTTCCGCTGCCTGCTGCGTGCTGCCTTGGTGAACGCGGCTGGGCATTGACCTCGGCGCTCGTCAGACCAGCTGAGTGTATTGTGAATTTCCCTCCTGAGGCCAGACAAGAGGAACAAACGTTCCCAAGTCACCCCAAAATACAGGGCTTAGAGGCTATTACATGAGATCAAGAGGAAAGTAGAGGAAATGCAGTTTAATTTGTTTCATAACTGTTTATTTTTTTACTGAAATATAAGCTTGTGGGTGGAAGAAAATGATGGTCCTAAGTCTTCTCTCATTCTTTTTGGCGTATATTTTCTTTGCATCTTCTGGTGATTTGGGATTTATTGGGGTTAAAGAGCTTCTGTTTAAACTCAGCAGCTCCAGGAGTATAATTCGTTCGGAATCAGGCCTGAAACCTGAGGGTCTTCATTTCAAGCCTCCCAGACCACGCTCTGCTCTTCTTTATAATTTCAGAGGTGAGAAAACCAAATGAGGACCAACGAGGTGGCAGTTTCCCGTAGATTCTCACTGAACTGAAGCCTGCAGACTGCTCACTCGACATGCTTTCCAGGGCATTATGGCTCTTTAAATTTTGCTCACATTAATCTGATTAAAGAGCCCTTAATTCTTTTCTAGATGCATTAGGAAAATAACTAGAAAGCAGCTGGATAAGGAGAGGAGGCGTTACGTTTGGTATCGAGAGGGTCGAAGCAGGTAACGTGACACGTTGCATGCAGTAAGTCACAGGCCTTCGAGACCGTGACAGGTGGAAAGCAGTTCTGATGGGGCCCAACAAGCAAGCCCGATGCGTAGAGTGGCCAGGTCAGCGGGGGCAGCAGACCAGGGCCGCAGGAAGCCTGCGGGAGGTGGAGAGGGTGGCAGAGGTGCCAGCAGCTGTGGTGGGGGAAGCCACGGCAGGCCACTGAACGTGACGATCCAGGCTGCGCTGGCCGTGCCGCTTTGGTGTGCGGCGGCTGGCGTGGCTCTGCAGCTCCCGCTGGAGCGCCAGTCTGGCTGCGCCTCGGCTGCAGCACGAGCTCTTTAGCGTCCATATGCCTGGGAGGCTCATTATCCACAATTTCCTCATCCCAGGCTCCAGCCAAATGCAGCAGATGCTATTGTTACCTCGGCTACTGAATAAAGTAGGGAGCAGAGAGAGAAAGAAATTTGCCAGTCGTGTTTTTCCACTGGAACCGAAATAAGAAACCATGTGTGGTATATTGTTCAATCGCAACCCGGGTGCCAGGTCTCCATTTTGGATACTGTGCGTACGCACGCTAAGAAGTGGTCTCGCTATTTCTTAACGCGGTGTCAATGGCCTTCTTCATTTGACTCCCGATGTGTTTCGCTCTCTGTTGGGATTAGTGTTATTTCTTGCAGTTGCAAACCCTTTGCTTCTGACTGTGCCCGGCCCTGTGCCGGAGTCACTCGTATTTCTTCTGCACACTGAGTGTTTTCCACGTCCCTAAGTCAAGCTGCGCCAAACTTTGAAGTTCTTGCATATAAATAGTTAGCAAGTATTTTTAAACCTTTTGTCTTGCTAAGTAGCGTTTATAAGGTACGTATGCGTGTCTAAAGGAAGTACAGTTGCGGAGAGAGATCTTGGTTGCTGAAATGAAAGAAGCGATACCAAAGTCAGTAGAGAATCCCTTTTGAAATCAGAATCGGGATACTCAGCACACTCTGTGCTGACCACAGACCAGACCATGGCAAGTTCAGCCCCAGAAAGGCTGATTCGGGTGAAGGGGACATGAAGAAGGGCACCCACG
Organism: Thryonomys swinderianus; assembly: GCA_004025085.1. Taxonomy (NCBI): domain Eukaryota; kingdom Metazoa; phylum Chordata; class Mammalia; order Rodentia; family Thryonomyidae; genus Thryonomys; species Thryonomys swinderianus. The sequence continues at coordinate 36,757 of PVIC010004929.1, read as the reverse complement.
GGGCCATAATGCTAAATGAAACAAATCAGATCCCAAAGTAAAATCCCATGTGGTCTCCCTCGTATGAGAAATGCAAAGTGTAAACCATTTAAAGAGCAAAATAAAAAATAGATGTGAGGAAACAGGGAGATAAGACTGTGTGGAGCTGACGTGGGCAGAAATGTGAGGGAGGGAAGCGGAAGCGGAAGGAACAGGAGCTAGACGCCGTGCGCACGTGTGTCATGTAGATACTGACAAAAAGAAGGAAGGGTTTTACATGTGAAAAAAGTACACTATTAATATTCTCTGTTAAAATTAAGAAGAAACAAAGACTCCACCAAGACAGCGGTCCTCCAGAGTCTTCCCCTCACACTTCTGATTGAGCCAGAGGCGCCGCGGTGGACTCACAGCCCCGGCAGCCTCGGACTCTCTTCCCGGTCTGCTCTCCGCGGCCGTGCGGGGCTGCAGTGTGGATGTGTTTCTAAAGAAGAGGAGCAGAAGCCCCAGGAGCCACCCACGCTGTGAGTCCTTCCGCCACTCGACGGCCTAGATAAGGTGGGAGTAGGAAAGAAGCCTTTGAACTTCTGTCAGAACTGTTGCTTCTTTTTTTTTCCCCACTGTGCGTTGCTCTGCTGTTGTCTTTTGGATACGTAACCACCCTCGTATCTGTCCATGCTAGTGAGCCGCGCGCGTCGGAGGGCCCTGTGGGCACAGCGCCCTGCTTGCTGCAGACACAGGCTCGTATTGACAGGCGACTGACTTTTTGCCCAGTTAGCTAATTTAAAGATGCTGCTTATTTTTAATTACATCGTCTTTCACCACGAGGCTCAAATTGAATTCTGTCAATGATTATAGGAGCCAAATACACTTAAGCTGGAACTTGTGTTGGTCATAGTTACAGCCTCTAAGCTTTACCGAGAGCTGGAACCGCTGGATTTCAGTATGATCTCCAGATCTGATCATCTTCGCACGTAATCCAGGGCCCTGTTAAAATCAAACTCTTCCTAAAGTGGTTCACACATAGTAGGGAGTTTTCTAATGTGAAGCGATAAAGGAATCTTCAAGGTTTTAAAAACTTCATTTTAAGTGTATTATCATAAAAATAACTGAATTACACTGCTTCTACTCTTGGGCTTTCAGTATAGGAAATGGGAATTGCACCTACAAAAATTAAGAGAGATTGGTCTGCCCTAAATCTGTGATCTTGTGCAGGTAACTCATCTGAGTTTCTCTTTGTCTCAGGAGATGGTGAACAATCAGGCCATTTCCCAGTGATAGATTCTCTAGAAGAAAACCTGAATAAAATTCGGTAGATTAAATGCATATTTATTTTAATGATGTTGATAAAGAATTTGGGTTTTGTGGAAGCTGTAATAGGAGGTTTTTTTTATTTCTCTAAAGAAGTAATTTCCTGAGTTCACACCTGCGGTTGTGCTATACATCTTTTTTAAACTTATTTTGTCCACCTTAATCCACCTCTGATTCTAATCAGGTTGGCAGGGAATCTTGCTCCTTCTGGGCATGCTCATTACTTACATTTGAAAAACCATAACCAACCATGTTACAAACCACAGAAATCCTTTATAGCCTACGGTTAACATTTTATCCTTCTTTTGTGTGTCTGAAAATGATTGACCTGGTTTCAGACTATTTTCTCTTATGTGCTACAGCCTGAAATTCACTTGTTATCTTGGTTCAATTAAACTCAAACTTATTGGTTTGCAGGGTACAATAGTAAAGCCACAAGCTTAGCAAAACCTTTTTCCAGAATTTAGTAAGAGGCTCTCCAAATGTAGTCCAGTTAGAAGACATAGGTACGTGCGCCTTTGTTGCTGTTTGTATTTCTTAAAGTATTAGGATAAATGCGGTTTATAAATCTGAGATAATAATTCTGCATGGAAATCATGTTCAGTGTGAATCTTTGTTGCATACATAATGTGCGTTGGTACAATTCCTCAGGCAGTCATCATACCTTTTGCCGGATTCTGTGCCTGCCTCGACACCTGGGTAGTTTGATCAGACACCACTTACAGAATCATCACTTACATCCACAGTTTCCTGTGGGAGCCTTGTTACATCAGCAATTGGCTACGATATAAGAAACTCTGTACCAGTCAGAGTGCCTGGAAGGAGGCGAAAGGTCCTAAACAAGATCGTCTTTGTTGTTTCTACCTTGATGGGGACGCTGTTCAGAGAGCGCTGGAGTGAGGGACTATTTCCTGAATGTTTTAGTTGGGATATTTTCAAACATACCCCAAGTAGAGAGAATGTAGACTAGATCTCCAAACACACATCGCCCGGCCTCAGTTGTCAATGTTCCAGCCAGTGTTTGTTCCGTGGCAGTTCACTTTCTATTTTTAAAGAAACTGATTGTGTGACTGCCATTCAACACTGGAGAGTTTAGTGTCTGGGGCCAACTTACTTCTGGTAAATGTTCCATTTCTTGGATATATTTAGTGTAAAGGGCGCTCTTTGCTACTCTGTCCACTCCAGGGCAAGTGCTCTCGGACTGTCTCTTGTATTGGGATAATCTGATACATTTTGGAGTGAAAAGTCTTACACTATCAGGTTTTAAAATAATTCCAGAGTATGGAAGCCACATTGCTCTTGGGAGAGAAACTGTTCTTGATGACATTTTTTTTTTAAGTCAGCACTTTTATTTTTAAATTAAATGTTAAAATTTTAGACTCAGTTGCTAGTGACAGTCACCACCCCACTGTTTAACATTTGATGTTCATGCTTCCCTGTTGAATTTTTGTCCTTTTTCCTCTGTGAATGTAGAACTGGATCAGAAATGTTTCACTACCTGCTTTAGAAAAAAAGGGGGGTTAGCAGTTTTAAAAATAAAAAACATTTTTTTTTTGAGACAGGGTCTCGCTTTGTAGTTCAGGCTGGCCCTGAGCTCACTATGTAGCCCAGGCAAGCCTCGAACTCAGCAACCCTCCTGCCTCTGCCTCCCGAGTGCTGGGATTACAGACGTGAGCCACCACGCCCGGCACTTAAAAATCAAATTTTTACAAATGTAATCTGCCAAATGGTGTTCATACCTATTCTGGCCCAAGTATGAGACAGTCTGCAGAAAAAAGGAATATCACATGAATATAAGAAGGCAAGTCACTTAAAAAGTTGGGATCCTTTATCAGTAGATTGCATACTGAGTCATGGGTTGTTATAGATGCTAAGTGGGGTGGGTAGAGAACTCCCATAGTCAAATAAATATGGGTAAAAATGAATTCCTTTGGAATAGGGTTGCTCAATCCTATAAAATTCTTATTTCTACTGTACACTTCCCAGACAAAATTTCTGAAACTTACTTAAACATGAAACTCATTGCCCACTTGAGATTTCTTTAAGACTTTAAGAAAGCACCCCATGGCTTCAATAGTTTGGCCAATAGTCATGAGAACAGGAACCTCAGAACTACTATGCATAATCAGCCAATCAGTCAGCAAGCCTCAGCAAGATGCATATGTTAATAAACTTAATAGGTGTCTGTTAGAACTTAACCATGTAGAGCTCCAGGATATGCGGTCTGGGGTGAAAGGACAGACCATGTCCCTCATGTGCTTATAAAAGCATATCTGAGGTTCCTGAAAACCATAGACCGTTGAAAACAAACCTTGATCTGTTTGTTAAGACTTCACTATTTAGAGAAAACCTCAGCTAAAGCAAACAGCCCTAAGACACCTGTCAAGGACATCAGTTTTTTAAAACTTAGGGCCAAAAATTTTTTAGTGTGTTTAGCAGATTTAGTACACTTAAAATGAAAAGCAAAAAGCTCAATAGTTTTGAAGCCAGTTTAGAATGCTAGAGCCTTACCAATATTTTTTTTTCCATTTATTTACAGTTGCCTCCCCTTCTCCAATTCAGTTGTGGAGGGCTGACCAGACTCAAATTACTTTCACTAAGGCTTTCCAACACAGTTAACTTGGTTTTAGAAGAACAGATAGCATTTGTTTCCTAAGTTACGTTATGGGTTTATTTAATAATGCAGTTACCTCATGAAGAGAACTGGTTTGTTTGGAATAGCCACCACCGTGAACCAGCAGACAGCAAGAGCGGCCCTCCTGCCCTTGGGGGCTGCGGTGTGGTCAGCAGCAGCTCTCGGCTCTGCAACAAAGGAAAAGCGTGAGCTTGTCGAACTGATGAAGCGGAAGTCAAATAAGACTGTGTGTGTGGGGTCTGATGGATACGGAGAGGAAGAAATGGCTGAAACAGACAGTCAGCACTACCTGAGATCTGGGGAAGAAAAGACTTGGAGTAGAGGCAGTGAGTAGAGGCTTCCTTGTCTTTCCTTGGTGTCTCCTAGAGAATGGGAGGGTTGGGAAGCCCCGTGGCTCTTCAGTCCGAGACTGTGTGTGAGTCACCGGGGCTCCCGAAGGCACAGGCTGTGTGTTCGCGCCTCAGAAGTGCCCCTCCCCCAGGCTCTGCTGGGCTCTGAGAAAGCTAAGACCCCTGGTGGTGGTGATGGCTCCTGTGGTGGGGCTACACTTAGAGAACCACTCGGTTCAAACATCTGAGAGGCCTCAAATCAGATTCCATTCTGTGTCACTTTTTTCCTAAGAAAACAGCCACCAGGAAATGAAGTCCAATATTAATTTCATAAAGTTTACAACTGTGTCTGTGGCGTAAACGATGCCTAATTACTCTGCCATTAGGTCAATTAAATTAAAATTCATAAGAAATTAAAATTCATAAGAAAAGGAGAGTGAGGAAATATTGTAAAGTCCCTGTGTGTAGGTTCTTCTTAAAAAGTAGTTGTCTTATTCTGAAATGCTAAATGACAAGGGTTTCACTGTCACTTGCGGTGGGGGCAGGAGCTAGAGGCTAGCGACAGGGTTTTGTGGGTCACATATCCTTTAGGGAATTTTCCATTCATCATGTCAGGCACGGCCAGGGTTGGGTCTGGGCTTGCACAGTGATGGCACCACATCGGGGATTAGTGGAAACGTCTGCTGCGTGCTGGAGAAGGAGCAGGTAGTAAGAACAGATCCTAATCCCGTCCCAGCACCTTTCTCCCTCTGTGGGGTCGCTTGTCTCCAAAGAAAAGCACTTATTGCACTCAGAAATGGAAGCACCATGTAGTGTCCCTGATGCTGAGAAAAAAGGTTCATTTCCCTTGAATGGGCCGCTCACCCAGGAGCAGTTTGCCCGTCCCCGATCGTGATGCTGCCTCTGTTTCCAGAACAGACAGCAGACAAAGGGAGCGGTTGCTCTTCCCAGATGGAGTAAGTCTTCCTTTGGTCTCCACTGGATGCAGCCCACAGCTTGCCCCTCTTTCTGGGGTCTCCGGTCAGTTACAGAAGGCAGCTTGGAGCCCCCGAATTGACCCAGACCTCATACGTGAGGCTGTGGAGGCGTGGCCTGGAGGGCGCTTGGCCAAGCGCTTCCCCACCTCTCGGGCAGCTGCTGAAATGAGCCATTGCCTTTGAAGAGAACCTTCCAGAAGCCGTAACCTCCCAACTGTCATGTCTCTTCTTGTAAAGTGAGGGAAAGCAACTCAGCCACAGCGGTGCTTGCAGAGTGAGCGACAGATTGATGGGGTCCCCAGAAACCCTGGCTTCGGGTGAAGGATTTTCTGTAGAGCAAAAGCAATCCCACCGCTTACTAGATCACTGCTGACTCATACTGATTCAAGAAGACGCGTCACATCCCACCTCATATACTTTGATAAAGAGAAAACTTTGGGCTAACCCATCAGCACATTGAATGCCTTGCCCACAAATGAAATATACTAATTTATAAGTTGTTCTGATAAAAGAATACATGTTGAGATGCTGCCACTCATCTGAGTATGTCAGTGCTTATGACTATTTCCATATAATTATATTTAATACTGTAAACTCTAAGTGCTGTAATTTTCTTTGACCTGTGTTGTACTTAGATACATTACTTGATCAGAGCTCTCAATGAATCGTTTTGTGTACACATATTTAGTTAATTGGGATTTTTTTCCTCCTGCCTATGTTTATATGTAATATGCTCTAGAAGGCAGAGGAAATCAGCCTGCATACAGCTGAGCCTGGTGGAGAGCAATTAGGTTCCGTCGGAACAAGCAGCTGTCAATAATGAGTTCTGCATTAACATTCCGAGCAAAGAAAGGAATCGAGACATCTGTGGGAAATGTGAGACTATTTTTATAACCTAATAGCTGAGATCTGGACAGGGGTCTCGCCGAATTTTCCCAGCTGTACCTGCAGTGCTATTTTGAAATATTCCCAGGCCAAGAGAATGCAGAAACTCACTGCATAAACTAGATAGCGTAAAAAAATACCGGCTGCCTGTGAACACTGTGTATTTTGATTGCACGTAATCAGCATGAAGATTTTCTATCTCAAACTATTTTTCTATGCCCCCTGGTCATAACACGAAGCTTAAAAATAGTTCTGTTATCTTTGTTTTGTGTCTTTCCAATCAGGGTTCTATCGCGTGGATGTTTTTCTTTCTGTCTTTGGAAAATACTTTTGGGTCTTATTACACGGTATCTGATTTGTTCGCGTCTAGACTTGTGTCTTGCAAAGAAAACTTGCAAGGTGGGCTTCTGGCATCCTTATTACAAGATAATTCTGTGTATTTGCAGGGGGAAAATGACATTTTTTTTTAAAAGCAGGTTTTGAAATCTCCCTTTCCTAGGAGCCAAGACAAAAAAAGATCTGTGTGAGAAAGTGAGGTTTTTGTAAATTTATGTCTCTAAACACACATATAAATGAGTATAACTGATGCATTTTTCCTCATTTACTTCTAAAAATATTAAGAGCGTCTCCCTGTATCTTTGTACCTAAGAGTACCCCAGTCTGGTCCTTTAGCATCTCTTTGGACCTTTTTGGAACTATATAACCTCACACCCTACCCCAGACTTCCACCTCAGAGCCTGGGGCAGGGCCTCCGGAAGCTGTGCTTTCCTACTGCTGCCTCTGAGTAGAGCAGACATGTGACACTTCAACACCTCACAGTGCACTGCATGGCACTTGATACCCGGAGGAATCTCTCATTTCGTATTTATTGAATTCATTTGGGAGCATTAACTTTCATCTCTGCTTCCACAGTGTCTTGACCAGCATTCCCCTGTGTCAGAAGCAAGCCCCACCCTCCCTCGTCCAGTCTCAACCATGACCAACATGGTATTCTAAGTACACTCGATCCTCCTTTTCATTAATTGGTGATCACATATGTACCACACACTTTCTGAGGGTCAGCTGTAAATCAAAACATTCTAAAGTAGACGGAGCTGTCAGAGGTAAGTTGCGAATGTGTAGTAGGCACGTGAAGGTGGTTTGGACAGCGCTTCAGACATCACCTCGTTCTTTTTCTTTGGTGAAATAGGGTGGCAGATCTTATTTCATGAATATAGCACAGATCTAAGTAGAGTAAGTAGAGCATTTCTCCTGCAGGCCCATAGTCTGACAGTCCACCTTCGGAGAATTAGCAGCCTGAGCTCTTGTCCAGAGTCCTAGTAGAAGCAATAATCTGTTAGCAGGAAAGCAGCCACTGGTGAAATTCTGCTTCTCAGAAAGGGGGACACAGACCCAACTCCAGCTCGCTAGAAAGCCCTCTGACCCTGCCTAGCTCTCAGTTTCCTTTTTTGAAAGGGACTAAGTAAAAGGGTTAGGAGCGGCAGTATGGTCCTTACTGATGAATGAGCTCAGAATCCTGAGAGCCCAGCAAGGCAGATCAGGGGGCACCAACACGAAGTCCTCCTGGAGAACAGCAGCAAGATAGACACGGGCAGTGCAGGCCCTCGGACAGTAGGTGCCTCGGCTGTGTGGGACTGAGCCGCCCGCTGCGTTATCAAAGCTTGGAAGAGTCCAGTGACCAAGCGAATGTAGCTGCCGCAGTGAGATCCTTCAAAGTGCCTGGCCTGTTCATGTTTAAATTAAGATAATGGCATTTTTGAGAAGCAGTGATATTAATGTTCTCCCAAATCTTGCTCTGGTAGGAAACTACTGATGTACCTTTCAAACTAAAATTGCTCGATTTGGATTGTTTTCCAAACAGCCTTCAATGGCTCCTCTACAGGACTCTGCTTCTGGCAGATATTTCTGTCGCTAGTGTCGAGGCTGCTGTGAGGACGGAGCAGGTCATACGTACTGTAGTCCATGCAGTTACCGTGACCTTCTGACCGAGCAGTATACAACCTGTGCAGCTGGATGTGACAGGCCTAATAAATGATGATATTTTCTTTCCAAAAGTAGAAATGTTTGTATTCTTCTAAATAGAATTTAACCATATGGGTATGACCATTTGAAAAGGAAATCCATATGTTAATGATAGTTTCTTATGCACTTCAAGCATTATTCAGCTGACTGCTATTCAGACTTGTTAGCTACCAATTATCAGAGCCAGCTGAGTGTGTTCATACTTAGTGGCTTCCACACTTCCCCGTCAACGTGCCATGGCACACTGAGGTATTTTCCGTATAGACACCAAAGCCTTCTAATTTATCTGATGCACAAGATTTAAGGGCAACAAAAATGTGCTCATAAAATAATGAGGGGACAGAGCCAAGATGATGCAGAAATCTTGGGAGAGTTTCTGCCGTACACATTTGGGGAGGAAATTCCAGATCTGTCCCATGTGAATTTTACACATCAGCTCATTTCTTTTTAAGATATTACCCTTTAACCATTATGGAAAAATAAAATGCCCTGAGCAAAAAAGGCCTGGGTATAGTTAGCCTCGACCTTCTCGTATTCTAGGACAGAGTCCCTCCAGCAGGACAGGAGCTCTGTGCTCGTGCTCAGGTAATGCTACCATGGAAACAGTCTCACGTACACATTAGATCCTGTGCTACGTCAACAGCATGTGTATCTTAAATTTCAGCGAACAGTATGTAGAGGCATCTGGTCTATTTCTGAGAGCATGCACAAATTCATTTCAGTAACTGTGAAGAAATTATTTCATAATATAAGTCAATAAACCAGATGCATATTTGTATCAAAGAAATCTATGTAATTTCTCAGGTTAGCCTAGGTGAAAGAGATGCTGGAAGATACTCCAAATCAGGGGGTCTTTGGACTGTAGAGCTCTGCGTGGTATAGAGGTACCTGTTAAAACAGCGTATTAGCTTAAATGTTGGTTTTATACAAGTCATGAAAGATGAGTTTCAAAATGGCAGCCTCATTGGTCCGTTCACAGCTTTATTAGGGTGGTCACTTGATTAATCCTATAAACCTCAGTCATAAAACTCAATCTATTCTCCTAGCTGCTCTTTTATTTCTACTTGTACTTCATAAATGCCTTTCTTAGAACTGAACTGTAATATCAAATCAAATTGCAAGCTGATACACATTCACAGTGCCCACAGTGGCCCATAGTTGACTGTCCTTGCTCCCAACTAAATGATCTGTCAAATTTCCTCCTTATGTGGTCCTTCTTTCCACACTGTTAAAATATCAGAGACGGGTCTGCATTAGAACTCTACTAAATTAATCAGAGAAGCCCATTATGCACATACCCAGAATGATTTCAGCACAGAATCATCCCCTGTGCCTTTTTTTTTTTCTCTTTGCACATTATTACTGTATCGCCTCACAGGACATTAAGCATATTTCCACTCATGGGAATAACTCAATCATGTTTGAGAAGTTGAAAACAAACGTTGTAACTGGATGAATGATAATATTGAAGTAATAACAATTTCTTAGTAGGCGGACTTGTTTAATAATTGCACAGACTTTGTTCTTGTAAACACTGCAGTGTCTGTGACTCACTTTCTTAAAGGCAGAAGTATACCCATAATTTGGCTTACAACGGAATCCTCCCAAATGCAAGGCTTATTTGTATTCCGATCTCATTAGTGGAATCCTTGTCCTCACAAGAGGAAGACTTAAAGAGCTGGCTTGACTTCGGGGGTAGACAGGGCCAGGGTGATGCTGGACTTGATTTAAAAGTGCTGTCTTCTTCCATTTTGCTAGAATGTCTCTGTAACATAATAAATGATCTGAATTGTGCTGGCCTCAGCCCGAAGCACAGGGTTATGCGCTCCTTTTTTAAAAGATATTTGGGAAAATCTGTCTCACTGCTTGGCAACTAGTCCGACAGAAAACAGATAAAAATAAGGGTGGTTTATCAGTTTCGCTGTTCTTATCATGTTTCAGGTTGAAGGCTGTTGAAGTGATGAAAAACAAACAGCCCTAAATAGGGTTCTGTCATTATGGCTGCTGTGGGGAACTGTGTTCCTCAGGACCAAAGAAAACGCATTTGCTTTCAGAGCTACAATCCTTCATGCTCAGAGGTGAACTGCACTCAGACACTGTGCGGGGCGACGGAGTAAATGGGAGAAGGAAGTGAAATGTGTACTGCTCGGGGAACTTGGAAATTCACACGGAAGCGGGCTGGTGTGCCATTAAAAGCTCTGAGTTTTCAGCTTTCTGCTTAAATACAAATCGTGCCTGAAGACTGTTATTTCTCAGCCACTGGCATCAAGCGTAAGGACATGCTGCTTCCATCTCATTAAATTATGAGAATTCCTTTTATCTCTGGAAACATGCATGAATGCAGGATTCCCAGGCTGGGAGTTTGGCGGATCTTCCCGTATGTGTCATTGATCCACGACAAGGCCCGATTTGTGTAAACTTGGATTTCTTAAATTTTGCAACTCTAGTGGAGTACCTTCGGTTTTTCTGATGTGGAACTTGGCCTGTTTAGTTTTCAAATGCAGTGGAAATACGGAAGCTGTTTTCCTCCCTGCCCCCCGCCCCCAGCTGAGTGGCCCTGGCGGATGGATTCCTACCCCCCCACCCCGAAAAAAATAAAATAAAGGAAAGCAGTTGCAGAACACGGTGTGAGTCACCACAGGAGCCCACCAGGAGGCTGTGCGTGAAGGAGGCCACACTGGGGTGGCGAGTGTCACCAGGTGGAGGCGTTAAGACTTGCCTAAGCAAAGGCCCAGACAGGGGAAAGTTTCAAGCGTGCCTCAGTGGTGTTGAGAGAAAGCTATGAATTGTAAAATTAAAGTATCGCCCCAAAATGATACAATTTTAATGATGTGGATGGGACTTACAACATTACTTTAAAAAAAAGAGAACAAGTTTTGGAACCTCAGGTTAAAGAAAAATATACTCAAATACTGGTTGCAGAGCCTATTTATGAAGAAAAATCAGACCGGCTTAAGATTTTTGTTAAAATGCAAAGGAAGAGCATGAATAGGACATTCAGAGTTTGAGGTAAAAATAGTAGACACCAGCACTCCTGCAGAGAGGCACGGTATCAGTCATGTGTAAAGGGAAAAGCATATAATTTGTCAGATATGCAAAGCATAAGAGGTATCATCCAGGCATATTTTACATGAGGTTTTACACATTCTAGTCAACCAATAAACACATCAAAGAACAGAACCCAGGAGAGATGAGCTATGTCACAAAGACAAGCTATGAAACGTGTGATCATTCTAAATGATGGCTATTAATATGGTTATAAGTTTAATAAGAATGTTAAAAACAGTCCTTAAAATGAACAGATAATAGGTGGAACGTGTCCTTTCGTCTCTGGCTGCCCTCCAGCCACCAGATTTTTATGTAGTTACTCAAATGTGCTACTTTCTATTCCAGTGCCTTTCCGAGGAGCCTTCTTTTTCTTCACCGTTCTTCACTTAGCATAAAGCTACTTGTCCTCCGCCATTAAATTAACCTCCCAGGGCGGCCTCAGCAAAACAGCAGAGACGGCGTTCCTGCAGCTAGAGTCATCATCGGTGGCACTGCATGCGGGGCCATCCGTCCCTGTGGCACTGGGGGTGGTACACTTGTGTGGCACAGTCACGGCCACGTATTGCCACCAGTGGTTCCAGCCACCTGCAGCAGGATAGAGGAGTTACGGGCCTGTCCTGAGTATGTTAAGCTCCCGAAATGCGTGTTCTCCACCGCCCTGAAAGTGGAAGTCTGAGAACAAGGTGGGTGGGGTTGGTTTCTGGCGAGGCCTCTTCTCCTGCCACACTGGCTCCTCTTTGGACTTTGCTCTTCAGGTCAGGACAGGGGTCTCGGCCTGCTCTTTCGCTTCTGAGGAGAGCCGTCCTAGCTGATGAAAGCCTCCATCCCAAGACCTCCTTTCATCTTAACTCTCTCTCAGGGTCGCTTTGCCTGCACGGTCAGCCTTCAGGTACAACTTCGCCCCGTGACGCGGAGGGAGGGCCCAATTCCCACGCCCAACAGGTGTCAGTTTAAATGAGCGTCACAGAGAAGGTCTGCCAGAGCCCTGCATGGTTCGCGTTAAGCTATATCATGGATGTTTATTCATGTGGTCATTTAATGCTTCATCTCCCCACCAACTTTTAATCTCCAAAACAAAAGGATCCGCTTTTCTGCTCACTGCTTGGATGCCCTAGAACACGGTAAGCACTAGGCACACACTGTGAAATAACAGCCTGCAGAATCTTTTTTTTTTTTTTTTTTTTTTGAGACAGGGTCTCGCTTTGTAGTTGAGGCTGGCCCTGAGCTCACTATGGAGCCCAGGCAAGCCTCGAACTCAGCAATCCTCCTGTCTCTGCCTCCCAAGTGCAGGGTTGACAGGCGTGAGCCACCATGCCCGGCAAGCCTGCAGAATTTTAGGAAAAGTAGAAAGCAAATGTGGAAGAGGGAACAAAGTAATGAACACTTCTCTTTCTGCCCTGCGCTGGTAGAAATCAACCAGTTACCATCGTCAGCACGTACTGGTAGCTGTAACGACCAAGTCGTTCCTGTGTCTTTCACTGTCCTGGTCCCTGAGACACAAAGCCGATCAGTTCGGTCCTTGCCTGGTCGGTAGCATGGAGGGAGGGTCTGGGTGGAGCACAGGAAGCAGGGGGCGGAGGGGACGGCCTTCAGGGTCACGCCCACAGCCTCCACCTCTTCAAACCGGGCCCCAAGTGGTAGCCTCCCATTCAGCTGCAGCACCCCAAGGTGCAGGCGCCCTTCAAAAGCCTCACCTCTGAGCCCATGAGGCCCTGATGTCTGGTGTGCCCTCTCAGGGTGGGGGCCACCCAGATATAAATCAGAACGAGGAAAGTAGAGCTTGCTGATTCCCTTGGGTTACGTATCCACACCCACATGATACGTCACTCAGCCTGGAGGTCACTAGCATGAGAGGCACAAGCACATCATGATGTAGTACTTTGCCTCAAGAATATTAGTAATGGAATGCAAAATGACTGGGAAGTGCCTCTTATGTATCTTTACATTGTATTCTAAAAATTTCACAATTGTTTTGGTTAGTCCACCGGCACATAGCCCGCTAAAATAGTAAGGGCAGAGTGCATAGAACTTGATGGTTTGTTATCATGCAGGACGAGAGGCTAGAACGGGTCTCAGTGATGCTGTCATTTTAGGCCTGACCCACAGGCGAGGGGACAGAAGTGGGAGGCACAGGTTCGTGAGGATACAGTATTGATTAAGCTTCCGTTCCAGTTATTTTCTTAGCACCTTGAGGGCGTCTGAAGTACAGGCTCCACTGTGCTCTGGGAAAGGCCATCGCTTTAGGAGGCGTTTGTTTGGATGCTGCTTCCGAGCCATGAAGGGGCATCAGAGAGAGGACACAAGGCTTGGGATATTCCCAGCGATGAGGGGACTGGCGGTAGATTTATGAAGATCACAGCTGGAGCTCATCCTTGGTTTTTGTTCCCAATTTGAGAAACTTTGTGTCCGTGTTTCCACCAGGACACAGTTCTCTGTCTGCTTTTATGTACTCTGTGTGCAGTTAGGCCGTGGGACAGTGGCACAAGTCCCCCCTTTCCTACCTTCCTCCCCAAGAAGGCATCTGATGTTTCCTCCCCCCCCCCCACCGGTGTCACGGAGACCAAGGTAGCGGGACCCTCCGGGAGGCATTAGGGGTACAGGAATGTCGGAGAGGGTCGGGCTGCAGCAGCCCCGGCTACCTGGCCGAGCCATAGGGCCGCCGTGAAGAGCGCTGCTGAACTGTAGGTGCGAGAAGAAGCCGCGTGCGAGGCCCCGCTGCGCGTCCTGCTGTGGGGTGCAGGACTTCAGGGCAGCCCCCCGATGCTGTGGGTCAGAACCAGGGAAGGGGACGCGCCGATGGCCCGCGCGCCCGGGGCGGGGCGCCTCCCTGCCGTCCCCGCTGGCGTGACAACACGGGAAGGCAGAAAACCCCCTGAAGCTCGGGTTCTGCTGCAAATAAAGGGAAGCCCTCTGAGGGGTAGATGACAGGCAGGCCTGAGTTCCTGGCATTACACCGCTCGCTCCTTGCGGCCGCCGAGGGGGAGTGTAAAGTGGAAGCCGTACCTGTGACGTGACCCCGCGGCCTTCATGTGTGTCCAGCGCTCGCTGTGCTTCACTCTGCTCTGAGGCTCACCAGATAATTAGACCACTTAACTGGAGCTGATTATACTTAAGGGTGAAAACAGACACAAGGTCAAGTGACTTTCTCAGGGTCACGTGGTAGTGGATGTCTTGAACTTCGTGGTCTCACTTCACACTCGACGCGTGTCTGGTATTTAGCCTCCCCGCTCAGCTTCGTCCTGGATATTGGGATATTCACAGTGATGAGGGGCTGCCGAGGTCAAGCTCGGCCCCTTCCCTGTGCCCCGCAAGCACGGGCGGTGCACAGTGCTTGGCTGTGTGTGGGGAAACCCTGCTCGAGCTCTAACCATCCTGTGTTGTTTCTTCCCACAATTCATCATTTAGACTCAGGTGCATATTTTATTTCTTTCCTCCTCCATCTTTCGGAAAAATACATTACTGCCCACAAACGTTGACAGTAGTTAGAGTGAAAACTATTGCTAGCGATTTTGCAGTGTTCTGTAGTATCTTTCTGCTGGGCTGTATAGACTCATGCATCATCCAGACATTTGAATGGTCCCTGATGCATATTTTAGGGAAATGCTCCTGCTCTTATCTACAATTGACTTGATATATACAGCACAGTTATAGGACTTACGGGGTGGTTTCCACAAGGATCCACTACATGAATTTGATTCTAATTAGAAGCACTGCCCAGTTAGAACGAAGTCAACTTAGAAAGGCAATGTGGAAAAAAACGATGTTGCTCTTGGTCTGAGAGCCTGCCAGGTGCGATGCTTGAAAGAAACCCAGAAACACAGACGGTTATAGGGCAAGTCACTTCGGTTCTTTTCACTGAAGTCTGGTGAGGTGTCAAAGACTAAGACACGGAAACTGCTTTGTTCTTGCAGCCGCCTTATCCTCGGTCAGACACGGCGCAGAGTGGTCTGTACATGCTGCTTGCCAGGTCCCAAACCTTTGTGAGAGGCGGCTCACTCTCCCAGGCTGGAGGGTCCTGCTTCCCGAGCCTGCTCGCCTGTCCGGGGCAGGCTGCTCCTTACGCGAGGCCTGCGTGCCCATCACTCCCTGGGCTCCCCCAGTCATCACGGGATGCCCACTGTGCCCTTGGTGCGGGAGCCCCGGAACCGCAGCCCTGCCCCTGAGTGTGCGCTGTGGCTCGTAGGTGGACCTCACCCTCCTCACGCGCAGGAGCTGTAGGGACACGAAGGCGCGAGCTGAGCCATGCACCCGGGGGCTGGGGTAGAGAGTGACAGGGAAGACTCCTCGCCTCAGCTCACCCAGGAGAAGAAAGTAAGCGCCGTGGGACTCACAGGTCTCCCCGCCTTAGACCCCCGGGCTCTGCGTAACCTGCGCTACTTTCCAACTGCCACACCAAAGGACGCCTTGTGTCTAAGGTCCACCGAACCCAGAGGCCTCTGCACGGTGTGTCCTTGGCACGCCAGTGTGGCCTGTGTCGTGAGTGGAGACTTAGAATCAGTACCCCATGGGCCTTTGGCAGAAAGGGGAAATCGGAACAGTGCTGAGGCACATTCACACGCAGCCCCATGTTCTAACCGCAGGTTCCTGTGTGGAAGGTGGATTTGATGTACAAGGTGCAGGAATTCAATATCCTTTCATTAGAAGGAATGCCGTTCCCACCTCCCTGCCCAGGGCACTGGAGAGAAACTTTCAGTGAAAACAGGAAGAAAGCTACTCACTGAGGTGTTCGGGTGTAGTTCCTCGCGCAGGTATCTTGCTGTGAAGGTCTCAGGGTGTCTCCCAGAACCAGCAGAGTGACCAGTGAAACCGAGTCCTCTTTTTGCTGTTCCTGCATCCTCACATCCCAGTGCCGCATTATCTATGTTACACATCTTTTCTTCTTGTATTATACACTACAGTATATTCTGTCACCGATCCTAAGATCTTTAAAGCCATGTTTATTATTGTATCTCCTGTTTCACTTAGAGTATTTCCCTGTTCTGTTGACTGAAAAGACGGATAAATCTAAGGTTGGACACAAATGAACACAGGAAACATGACAGCAAACAGTGACAGGGAGCAAACGAACTAGTCTAGCGTGGCGTCTGGCACGTGAGAGGACATCATGCCTATTGATGCCATGTTTAGCACTCAGGTAAACGTGCACAGTCAAAAGGAGGAACAGGTTAGATGGAACCTTTCACACATAAATGTACCCAGTCTGCAGGGTTTGGTAAGGGAATCACGCAGGGTTTGCCTTGAGATTGCAAGAACGCAGATCTGTTATTTTCTTGGTATTCTTTTCGATGCTAGAGGAGAGTCCCTTTCGAGAACCAGGCTCTGTAATCCGGGTCAGTAAATTAGATCATCCCCTGAGAACAGCAGGTCTTGTCTGCTCATTGAACTTTGCAGATTCTCTCACGTGTCCTTCCCTGAATCAGCTTCTACCAACTGGAAAATGACCCTTAAATCCACAGGTAATGGAGTTTTTAAAATGCCATAAATCTCTTGCAGTAACAAAGATCGAGGCCTTTATTTTCCTGCACAGAGTACTTGAATCTCTAGTAGAACTTCAAAATAAACTCAACCGTGGAAGAATGTATGTGTGTGTATATACATATACACTATATGTGCCCATTGGTTTTTATTAAGAATTTGCTCTATTTTAGTGTGTAATATTTTAATTACATACATCCCTCTAGGATAATTTTAAAACTTCCTTGGTGAGCTGTAAAATACGAAATATTTTGAGTTGAGTGGTGTAGTAGATGCTTTTTTTGGTAAATTGAATGAAAATACAATGAATTTGCAAAACAGTACTTTTAACTGGATCTTGACCAATATTTTAAAATACTTTCTAAATTTAAACAGCCTAAATGTTTTTTCATAATGTTTTCAAAATAATATTACTTTTGTAGTACATGGTAATTATGGATTTAATATTTTGTACATTATGAAATGAAATAAATTTCACTCAGTATTTTGTTCCCGTATTCTGGTAATGGCACATTAATAATAATTTTCACTTTAGAATGTCCAGAAGTCATCATAATGGCTATTTGAGTAGAATTCAGGGGTACAAAGCCTCATTAATGAGAATAAAAAGACTTTTTTTGTTAGTTTTCTGTTAAGTGTATTTGGGCTTTTCTGTTTTCTTTACAGTGCGGGAGTTGGTCGGACTGGTTGTTTCATTGTAATAGATGCCATGTTAGAAAGAATAAAGCATGAAAAAACTGTAGATATTTATGGCCATGTAACTTTAATGAGAGCCCAGAGGAATTACATGGTTCAAACCGAAGACCAGTACGTCTTTATCCACGATGCGCTGTTGGAAGCAGTGACGTGTGGAAATACCGAAGTGCCAGCTAGAAACTTGTATGCCTACATCCAGAAGCTGACACAAATAGAAGCAGGGGAGAATGTCACAGGAATGGAGCTCGAATTCAAGGTATGGCACTGGATGTGACAGTGTGAGCCGGGAGCGAGTCCTTCCAGAACTTTCTCTACGCGGTGGCTTTTCTTTAACCTTTCAAATGTTGGAATAGAAGGTTCGCTTGACCTTCACTTCAAGCGGCTGATTATAAAACACTTTTTTCTTTCCTATTCTTTGCTTCCTAACTATACCTGGAGCCCTTCTGTATCGTAATTTAAATTGATAGATCACACTGTGGGAACATAGTATTTAAAAATTCAGTAGGCCGTGTGAGGTAATTAGGTAGAAAGGAAAAGATACAGTTTGACTGGTCACATGTTTCTAAGTAAACAAAAGCTTTATGTCTAAGAAGTTTCTCTTGGTAACGTTGCATTCAAGCTATCTAAAACTGTCTTTGCCAACTTTCCTCACTTCGCCAGCGTCTGGCCAGCTCTAAAGCCCACACCTCAAGGTTCATCAGTGCCAATCTTCCATGTAATAAATTCAAAAATCGCCTTGTTAATATTATGCCATACGAATCCACGAGGGTATGCCTACAGCCTATCCGTGGCGTGGAAGGGTCTGACTACATCAATGCCAGCTTCATTGATGGATACAGGTATGAACCGATGCCCCTGTGACCACCCAAAGCCTTGATATTTATCTGTGCCCTAGATTCATAGCCACAGAAGAGTTTCATTTCAATTCAAAGCCATTTGCTTTACGCATGCATCAGCATGTAGTCCCGCAGTATTTATGTATGTGGGGAGTTAAGCAGCAGTCATTATGGAGATTTTAATGAATTCCTATACTTTCAGAGAATAGATTCGTAAGGAGTTAATAAAAAAGTGGTGTAGTACCAAATTTCATAGATTTAACAATCACTCAAGCATCATTCTGAGAAAGTATAACTGGTTATGATCTACATGACATTTGAAACTGAGGCATTAACTTCATGATGAAATTTTAAAATGTATACACTGTAATATTAAGGAAATTTGGGGGCCAAGTGGTACCACACCTCACTTAGTGATTCCCAGTATCACACACACACATACAAGAAAAATGTGTGAGGTCCCTAGCATGTAGTAAATGCTCTTATTTGATTTTGCAATCTTTATTTTTAATTAGTGCATGTTTGCAGAATGATTACATTTCTCACAAAGAGTTCACATATAACACAGCTTAATTATCTTGTCCCCTTTCTCTCCTGTCTCCTCCCCACTCACTCATTGGGAATTTATAGTAACTATTAATAATACGTGTTCATTCTATCAGGTATGATGTTCACCCACAGAGTGAACTTTTGTGTGTGCTTGAGATACATTAACATGCTCGTTCCTCCTGTGTAATCAGACAACAGAAAGCCTACATTGCTACCCAGGGGCCCTTGGCAGAGACCACAGAAGACTTCTGGCGGATGCTGTGGGAGCACAATTCCACCATAGTTGTAATGCTCACCAAGCTACGGGAAATGGGCCGGGTACGTGAGCTTTTTCATAGAACGTTCACACAGTAGGAAAGGGAGTTCCTCTGAAGAACTCCTGGCCAGCTTTGCTTCTGTGAAATACAGAGGACGCTGGTCACAGATGGGTCATTCATTCATTGCTCCTTGTTGGTGTGTAATTTGCAAGGCCACATAAAGCTTGTAAATTTGTATTTATGGCTCTCAGATGTTCTTAGTTCTACTCTGGACAGATGGATCCACCTAAATGTGCGATCATTTCTCTAGCTGAAAGAAATTCACTGTCTTCCATTCCTGGGGAAAATCGTTACTTGCCTGTCATCTTCCATATATTCAGAGGTTACACAGTTTTTCTAAGCATGTAATCTAGTAACCTGTTTTTAAAGAAATGATTCTTCTGAAATACACATAATATAGTATTAAGGATACCTAGTGACCTACCACTTAGGTTTAGTTCACTGGAAACATTTTATAGTATTTCCTTGAGGTATTTGTTTCTTCTTTGACTAAGTTAAAGGTCAGAACTACAGTTAAAATCCAACTGTTAGGTCCAAAAAGAGTCAAGAAACATCAGACTAGGAAAGAAAATGGCTCCCCCAGGTCATTAAAACTGGCTCGACTGGGCTGGGGATTTAGCTTAAGTGGTAACGCGCCTACCTTGGAAGTACAAGGGCCCACGTTCGATCCCTGGTACCCCCCCCAAAAAAAAAAAACTTGCCATGTCCACAAGTCCTTCCATTGAGATTGAGAGTCAGTTCAGGGATTTCTTGCCACACACACACAACGATGTCTTCCAGAGGAAACTGGTGTGTGTCTGTGGTAGCAGTATAGGGATGTGATGTTGCTGGGGCCAGCTGTGCCTCACGATTGGTACTCAGGACTCGTGCCTAAGACAGTCTGCTCTGGCAGAACATCCAGATCAACTGATGCAACCTCAAGCACCGCGTAGACCCTAAGCACTGGCGAGTGTTAACCCAGACTCGCCACGGACGAGTGTTAACCCAGACGGGGTCCCTGTCCTTTCAGAGCTTAGGCTTTGAGCCATACGAATCAGAATCGCTCACATCTTGGAATCGTGTTCCATGTGGCACTTTGTAGTTTAACATTAATTTCCCCTTTTAGGAGAAATGTCACCAGTACTGGCCAGCGGAACGGTCCGCAAGATACCAGTATTTTGTGGTTGACCCCATGGCTGAGTACAACATGCCCCAGTATATCCTGAGGGAGTTCAAGGTCACAGATGCCAGGGTAAGTCTGTGCGTCTCCGGTGCTTCACAGTTAGCCAAAAGCCAAGTGACCGCAGTCCCGTCCCTGTGCAAGTTTTCCAGTCCGGCAAGCTCTCTCGCAAACCCGACTTGGCTTCCATTCAAACCAAACATCTGGCAGCCCAGCTTCGGGTTTGCACTGGGTGAGTGTGTCTTTCTGGGACACGTTTACTGATTGATTGGCTGTGCTTACGTTTACCTCCTCCGTTCATTCTCTTCGGAGGTTTTTTGATTTCTTCATTACTTGAGGCTGTAAATATGTTGTTGTTTTGCAACGCCCTTTAGGTCATGTGGGCTTGGGGGTTAATTTGGAATTATTTTAAAACTGCACAGCAAATGGCATTCTTTAGCAGAATGTGACAAGCTCTGCACATTCTAATTTGATTCCTGGCGTGGTCTAGCCCTCTGTGTGCGGACGGGTCTGCCCGTGAGCGCTGCACACCACGACCCTTGTCGGCGGATTTTCATTCTGAGTTTCTTACCGAGTCCAAGGTTCAGCCATGATGTAAGACGTCCTGTGCGTATACTTCGATATCTTTGCCTGTGGCTACTCTCAAATCATGATTACAAATCTGTCTTAAGGAAAACTGGGTCACCTCAAAGCCCTGCTTTGTTTTTGAAACTGTCACAGTGGGCGAGTTGAATAAAGCTCCAGGGTAGAGATGTTTTCTCTTCGAGGAAAGCAGCCTTCTTTAAACGTGTGTTTGGAGATACTCTGCTAACCTCCAAAGCCCAGCCCTGACTGTTGACCTAGACAGACACGAAGTGCTTAGCAGGGAGGGTGGCCCAGGTTGGCCCGTGAGTGCTGCACAGTCTGAAGTATTAACCACGCTGGAGGTGACTGTACTCATGGCCGCCACTTAGTTCCTAGGTTTCAGTTGGGAGCTGCAGAAGCAGGCCTCGGCCTCCTGGCCTATTGTTTTTCAAAAGTGCCGTTTCAGAATTCAAGGCTAGGTATGTGAGTAAAAGCCCCTAGCACATCTGAAGTGAGCTCACCGCCTGGCTCTCACCATGAAGACTAGGAGACAGCCGCCACCCAGGGGCACAAACACCTGTCTTGCTCCCTCCACCCCGACCTGAAACCTCACAACAGCCAGAAAGAGAGACCGAAGCGCCCCAGTGATGGTATAATTTTCTTAGCTACCACAGCACGTGCTCTTTGTCCTCCTGGTGTGTTTCTAATCTCACTTTCCCAGTGCAGAAAGCAAGTTGGCACTAGAGAATACAGTCGTTACACAGGTAACCTTTAGATGCAGTCAGGAGGCCTCACCTCCAAAGAGTAAAAGTTCGTGCACGTGCCCCCTCCTCGCTTTGAAAAGCCGCTGTGGTCAGAAATGAAATCCCAAGGACACTCAGAGGAGAACAGATCCGTATTTCCTGGCCTCTGGCTTGCCCTCCTCTGCTTTACAAACCTTGGCACACAGGGACGTCAATCTTGCTTCCGTGGTAACCAGACCCAAGCTGGTTCTGGAGCCAGTCTGTTGTTCCTGCGTTTCTCGGTGTTGTCCCAGGATGGGTGTGATCTTCCTGCTTCATGTCTGTCCCCAGATGATGGCCGCTGAGGGTGCTCCCCGGGAGCTGAGCACGCTCTTCTCAGTAGGCCTGGCTGAGGGGGAGTGAGCCTCCCTCTCCTAACCCGGGGGCTCCACACACAGACATCTGTGTACCAGAGAACATACCGGTGCAAGGGGTGTCAGCAAGAATGGAAAGGACGAGGCTCTTCCGTTGGAAGCAGGTCCCCTAAGCTTGGAGTTTGGGTTCGTTCTCTCCTGTAAGCAGACGCTTCCTTCTTTTCCTGTTTGTAAAACTCCAGAAAGATCAGAAGTGTCTGCGTATCTTCAGGAGTCTGAGCAATTTCACCTCATCACATTAGATGTAAAACGAGCCTTTTACATCTGGCCCGTTTTCTATTTGCCATTGGGTGGTCTGTGTTAATTTCCCCCTAATTTCTGCAGTAAGCCCACAAGAGTCCTTTGACAGACGGGCATTTATTTGGGCATCTTAGGGGATATTTCACTCCCAGCTGAACAGCAGAGCTGTGTGGCACAAGCTCTGTCTCCCACTACGCTTAGGAATTATACCTGGGTGCTTCTTTCAAAATTAAGAAGTTACTGGATTCTGGACGTTTCAAATAGGAGGTAAATGACCAGTGATTCTGAACTTTACCTGTGTGTCTCAGAAGCATTTGCTAACAGGCAATGTGGCGATTTCCTATCAAAGAACCTAAGTTTTGAACAGGTCATTGTGAATGAGAATAAATATGAATATCGATAGTACCGATAGCAGCAGGTAAGATGCGCAACAGCTTTTAGTGAAACCTGTTTCTAACTTCTTTGCCCTTTCTATCTCTGGGAAATGTCTGATTTCTTCACGCTCTGTGCACATGGGGTCTGGCGGCTGTGCCCCCAGGATGGCCAGTCCCGGACCGTGCGGCAGTTCCAGTTCACCGACTGGCCAGAGCAAGGAGTGCCGAAGTCTGGAGAAGGATTTATTGACTTCATCGGCCAAGTCCATAAAACAAAAGAACAATTTGGCCAAGATGGACCCATTTCAGTCCATTGCAGGTGAGTTGAGCATCGAGGATACTAACTCTACACTCACTATTCATACAGCAGCAACTCTGAAAACAAACGTTGCTGTATGTTCACTTCTCATATGAGCTCATCACCACGATTTGCTAGTTGAAATATTCTCAGCAATGGACTGTATAATGTGGGATCAGTTTCTCGTTCCATAAAGTGAAAATAATCAGAGGAAAATTTTTGGCCCCAGACTTTGCCTCTTGTAGGAGAAGCAAAACGCAGTTTACCAGAAAGCGTTGGCATAATAATTTATGGAAATCATTTCTGACTTGCTTCACTTTCATAGCATTGTGCTGATAAGTATCTTCCTGTATCATTCGCTCCCGTATTTGTCTTCTTGAGAGAACCATAAATAGCTATCAAGCCTTAATGACAATACTAATTCTTGCTAGTCAATAAGTGATTAGAAAGGTACCTCAGTTAAAAATGCAATTTGCTTCAAAATTGTTGCTATATCAGAAAATGAAGCACCTTCAATTTAATTATTTCTAGAGCATTTTATAATTTAAGTCATTGAAGTTAATAGAAATACCAAGTAAATGGTTTAGACATTCACCATAAATTCAGTGCTTTTGGAAGTTGCTATGCAAAACTCTTGTAGTAAAAGAAACTTACTTAATTTATGATACTATATATTGTCAAAACAGTAAGTTTATTTAAAAGTGGTTTTTTGTCTCAATGCTTCAAAAATTTAATTCTCACTGATATAAAAGGAAGATCTCAAAATGAGACAGCCATTCACTGGGTCAAAGTATACATTATAGGCTTAATTTTATTATGACAGTCAATGGAAGCAGAGAAATTTCTTTGGACTTTGATTTGTAGGCAAGGAATATATATGAGAAAAAGTTATATCTTTGTATGTATTTTCTCTGTGCTAATTTATCAAAAACACCTTATTCAACCAAAGATCATATAAGGAAGGGACACATGGACTAAAACAAAAGTGAGTGTGTATACCAAGTCTAAAACATGTGCTATTTATTCCTTTTAATTTTCTTCCACCCTTTCTGATAGGATCTGTAGGAATACATGTTTACATTAATGTATAATTACAGTTCTAGGCTCTCCCATGTATTACTTCTCATCCTTGATGCCACTACAAAATGATGTAAACACATTTTTGGTATAAATATTATGGCGTATTTTTAGTTACTTATATCCTGTTGGAGGTTGTTGGGTCAATGCCTTTTCTTCCCTTAAAAATACTTAGGAGAGAGCTGGGGATTTAGCTCAAGTGGCACAGCACCAACCTTGGATGCACAAGGGCCTGAGTTCGATCCCTGGCACACACACACACACCAAAAAAAATTAGAAAGCCAGCAACACTATATTCTTTGTTCCATTTAGCAAACAAATCAAAGTCCAATGGACTCTGGAACACCCAGACTATTCCACAGAAAGATTCTTAATCAGTCTCTCATGACTCGAACCTGCGTAGCCATCTGCTATACCCTGCAGAATCCTTGACTGCTGCTGGACATCATTAGCTACTTTTTGAGGGTTGTCTGTGAATTTTCACATTTCTGTTTAGATGCCTCAGAAATCAAAACTGATAAAGGGACATGCCGTTTACACGTACCTGTCAGCTACATCCTCAAGTAAATGAATCCATCCATTTTCTACAGCCTGTGCCCTAGCGTAACACATGCCATTTAATTAGGATCCAAAAATGTAAGGATTTTTTAGATTACTCACTGTTTCTCTCATCACCTTAACCTCCACGTGCTTCTGTTCATCTCAAGCACACAAAGAGATGAATTAATTTTCATTCTTGCTGCTGTGCTGGAATTAGCTGAAAATAGTGAAGATGAGAGAGAAACTGAAAATCTTGCTAATGTGCTATAAAAGAAAAGCTTGAGGGTTTTAGCTTCTAATCACGGAAAAAATAGTGGATAAGTATAGAGATCAGTGGCTCCGCACTGTTCTTTTAGAGATCTCTTTAAGAAGCTGTTGAAAGTTATATGCATGAAACAGGATTGTGATGTTTCCACAGTCGATACATAAAAAACATTCACAGCCACACCTGGAGACTAAATGGAAAAGGTCCCAACTCTGATAACCTCATTTAGAAAATCCCTTCCCATCAAAGCCAGGGTCAGTACCGTGTTTATATCATCTATATACCTTGTTATACGCTTACTGGTTTAAGTGATGGGGAACCCTGTGTGGATCATAACTATACAGAGATGAATAATTCACCGGAAAATTGAAGATGTCAGTTTAGTTCATCTTACTCTGAGTTATCTCATACTTTAAAATATTTAATTGTCAAGGTCTTAGCTTTATAGCATTCATGTGGTACCTGAAAGTCCGTCTTATTTACTCCCTCCCACCTTTCCCTCTCTTTTACAAACCTTAATCCTAATTACTTTTTCCTCACATGTTACCAAAGTGTATTATCCCAAAAGCAGTCTCTCGGCAATTCAGTTACACCTTTTCTTTGCAATGCTCCAGAGACACTTGGAAAGTAGAAGCTGGAAGACTAATGAGACTTTGAGAGCCCCCCAGTAACACTGCCTTTGTTGTTTTGGTAGCGCGGGCGTTGGAAGAACTGGTGTCTTCATCACACTGAGCATTGTTTTGGAAAGAATGAGATATGAAGGGGTTGTAGATATTTTCCAGACCGTCAAAATGTTAAGAACACAACGGCCGGCCATGGTACAAACGGAGGTAAGAAAAATCTCCACTCCTGTATTTTACTAGCTGTGACCTACTCGAGCACAGACACTCTCAACATCAGACACAAAGTGCAGGGAAGTCCTGTGAAAAACGCATCAAGTCGTTGAATATTTTTGAAACTTACTTTCCCTTTTTTAAATTGAGTCACAATATCAATGCCTTGGGTTACAGAAATCACGTGAGAGTCTCTGTTAAGTTAAACCATGTTGTCGACATCTGACCACTTTTAACCTGTTAAGTGGTAATTTAATTTGTACTTCTATGCATATCGGTATAATATTGCATACATTTATACATCAGTGTATTCAAAGGACTCTATTCATCTCTGAAACCATACAGAAAGAATCTAGAAGGTTTTTCTTATGTGCCCTCTACTGCTGTATAGCTCATTTCTTAAATATTTATATCTTGAATAATAAACCTAGTGAAATCAGTGCCCTGTTTTCTATTCTATTAATTGATATGGAAAGTTGACACAGAAATTTCAGTATTTCTCAGAAGAATGAGATTTAGCCAATCTGACCCAATGACTGCATTTCTAAGGATAACCTGATAGTGTTTATGCTTCTCTAATGGAGACTGAGTTATATGTGTGCCTCAACTCATCACTTACAATACCCTCCAGACTTTGATTTCAAAAGGTGGGAGCATTGGCCGTGCACTACTCAGAACATCATGTCGGCCTCACAAATTTAATGTGTGTCGGGGCCGACAGAGGGAAATTGGAAGTTTAAAAAGCCTTAACACTTAGCCAAGCAACTTCCTGTGACAAGATAGGAAGCAAACTCCATTTACTTTACATTACCATTTTTATTGTAGAAAAACACACATTTAAGCAAAATAGAAACTACTTTCAGCCCCATTGGCTACTGAAAATAAGTTTCTTGTGTGGAGAAAAAAAAAACCCTACTTTTTCTCATGCCTATGTCATCTGCAAATCATAATTTCTCCATCTAACAATGTGATTGATTCCAGTGCGGCAGTGTTTTCCTAGACTGCAAAAGGGCATCTTTCACCCTGTTTCGTTTTAATGCAAACCTTTCTAGAACAGACACTTGCAATTGCACTGAATTGAGCCAAATGGCACAGGTATTTTTTAGATGGGCAGCCAATTTGTCGTGCCACTTTCAGGGCTAAAAAGCTTGGAAGTCCAGTGCCCTGTGTAAATAAATGGTTTGTGTTCACGGTGTTCCACACCAGTTACCTTTTGGCTCCTCCTCTCACTTGTCTTTGAACATCAAAAATGATGCTCATTCTCATTGCAAGCATCTACTCACCGGAACTTTCTTCTCAACTCCTTTCCAGCGCCACCCAACCTGAAACGCAGTTTTCCCTCAGGACAGTTTGCATTTGTAGCACTCGCTGTAAATTTGCAAACTGAAAATTAGTTATCACAGAGCATCAAGTTGTTGTACAAGGCGATTGTGGCATGTGAGGGTTTTGCGTGTTCACTTGGTGGAATTGTTCACTCTTTGGAAATCAGTTCACACTGGTCTAGAAAACTATGTGGTCGAGTGGATGCATGTTAATAAGTATCTCCTATGGTGAGGTCTTTGCTCATTAGTACCGATTGGTCATTGAAGTGATTAAAGGAAGTAATGCCTCTGTTCCTGCACCGATGTAACTTTGTTTGCTAATACTGATTTCCTATTGTGAGGTACTCACAGCCCCTTTTTCTCCGTCCTTCCCTCTGTCTTGTAGGATCAATACCAGTTTTGCTATCGAGCCGCGCTAGAGTACCTGGGCAGCTTTGATCACTATGCAACGTAGAAACCCCTGACCCTTTCTGGATTTTTACTACAGGCCCTTCAATATCCATGGAGTCTCTTCTGAGCCATACAGGGCACTTGAGAAGTCCTTCTTAACTTCTAGCTAACAGCCACTTAGTGGGACTATTATTACACACACAACCAATTAAAAACAAACTATTCCAGGTGGACCAAGAATTCAGCTTAATACTCTAACCTGAAAAAGCAGAGAGAATCCTGACTTCAGAGGCATCTGGAGGATTTTATTTACAGATACCTCAAGGGTTCAACACAAAGGGATGAAGAAATCACAGCAAAGAACCACCATCTTGTTTGGGATTGCTTGACAGGTACCCAGAGAAATCTCCAGAGTGCTGCGGTCCAGTGCGAGCTGATGGCTGGCAGAGCCTCCCACCACTGCGGACTCTGCCCTGACCTTGCCCCTTCCTGCCATCCCGCTCATCATAACATTTTAGGAGTAAGGGTGGGGAATGTTTAGAAAGAAAGTCCTTGATTTAGTTTTTTAGTATTGTAAAGATACTGCTGACCTGTGCTTCATTTCCAACTGTGTAAACTTTTTTTTTAAACAAAACGTATCATTCGATAGTGAATTTTAAAGTTATACAACTTCATTTTTTAATTTCCAAACGGTAGGTTTTTTTAAGCTGTAGAACTGTTATCTGTAATATCTCGCTGTAGAAATATCCAATAATTTGAAATTTTGCACATTTTTGTGCAACACTCAATCTACAGTATTGGTCTTGTCAGATACTACTTTTACACTTCTGTTCAGTTTTACTCAATGAAAACGTACCCGTTCTCTCTAAGGAATCAACGAGAACTTAATTTTGGTTTGCTTTTGGAATCAACAGGGAGGCGCAAAGTATAAAGTTGCTGCTAACACATATACATATATATCCGTATGTTGTAAGGGTGTCTATGTATATCAGACAGTGTGTCCACACAGGAGCTAGAGTTAGCTACCACTCAGTCCTTTCATGATTTAGTTCTTCTCTAAAGAGTAGAAAAGCTATTATAAACATCTTTGTCAAGGCTTAATTTTATGACATGTTGGGATTTCCTAATATCACAAAATTTTAATTTTCTGAAGGGAAATGAGGAATGCACATCAGCGATGGTCCAGCCTCACTCTAGTTCCTACCCAGTCTCCGTCCACCACCCAGTCATGCTCACAGGTACCGTTTTGTTAGCCAGGCTTCCAACAGAGTTCAGTATTCCTAACAATCTAGTGCAATAAAAAAATTACTAAATATCTAAGAGGTGTGCATGTGGGAAAGGTCAGTGCATATCCCTTTAGGAGGGGAAAATGTTGTAATATATCAGCTATCCAGTTGTTTAAAAAAGTGTATGCAATCCTATATTGTCTATAGTATGTGCTATGAAATTTGCATTTATGATATGTAACAGGGGCAAAGCCAAACTCATTTTACTCTGTTCAGTAAAAAACATTTTGTGGCACACAGCATTCCTGGGAAGTGCTATACTTTGTTTTGGTTTGGTTTTAGTTTCGCATTTAGAGTGCCTTATAATTGATGCCTATTTTAATAGCCTTTCTTTTTAGCTTTGGGTTCAGACTGCCGTTAGTTGTTCCTATCTGTTACCCTTTCAATTAAAGCATTACATCTTTACCACATGTACAGAAACTCTTTGACTAATATGCATTCCTAGTTTTCAGCCAAGTCGGGATGTTAGTGATTGTACCAGCCCAAAGCACTTGGATAATCAGGGCTCTTCTGTTCATAATCGTCATCATCAGGAAAAGCTACTCATTTTATTTATAATCCCTTCCAAATCTGCCCTGAAACAAGAAGTAACGGCACCAAACTTATTTTAGTAACATATCCTTGACAACTTTAGAACATATCTGATACTTCATTAGCACTTTTCTCAAAGTGGAAATAATGTGTATCTCCCCCAAATCATCTAACATCAGTTCTTTAGGAAGCCATGGATGGCGGCATGAATTTGCCCCATCTTACATGATTTTAAAGCACCCCCCAGAACTCCTAAGAACTCTAAAAAGAGTCTTTGCTATAATTTTTTTGGGGTTATTTTTAGCTTCGTATATGTTCTGCATGGAAGAATATTTATTTTCACATTCTCCCGTTGCAAGCAGAATGAAATCCAAGAGACCAAACACTTGCAAGCATCCTATTTGAGCACTTTTGTAGAAAAAAAAAAAAAAGAAAAAAATATATGTAATACTTTAAAAAAGTATCTAGAAGGCTACCTCAGAATGAGACTCTAACCACACCAGAACCAGAGAAGAATGTGCACTATGTAGTCTGTAGTTTTCTTTCAGTTTCTACCTTTTGAAGATTTATCCAAGTGCCAGATTATTCAGCGCTGTAGTTTCTTTTAGCGAGACAAAGTGGGTCAGACAGACAGTGTGTCATCCGGACACACAGAACCTGACGGAGAACTGCACCCCAGAACGCTTGGCCGGGGACGGTTTGTCTCCCTGACCAGAAGCTGCCCGAGTGGCCGCGGGAGATGCAACAGACAGTGAGAGCGCGAGGGGGGTGCAGGCCGCAGACGGGTGGGGCAGAGACGGGTCCAGAGATCTCCCCGTTCAGGAGCTGTGCCCAGAACTAACTCCCTTACTGTCATTGATGTGCATTCCACTCTGTACTTCTCGGTACAAACCTTCGAGTTTTAATTTCCGAGGTCAACATCTTTATCTGCCATTGCCATAAACTCTGAAGTTTCCGATTATTTTCATCACCATAACCAGTACGGTGCTATTATTTACCTATGTATGTGTAGTTATGTATAATTTTGTAATTAGTTACAATGGTAAAAATCAAAATATATAAAAAGTGATTTGTACAGAACTTTATTTTAGCTCTTTTTTAAAAAATGATTTGCATGGTTAGACAAAATGGCGAGGACAGCCAGGGGAGGGAAGGGCCTTTAGGGAACTTTGCACTTTCTATACCTTTGTACTATGCACTGCCCTATTGATTCTACACCCAATAATGTTATTACTTGAACCCATCTGTAAGAAACTGCTTCCAAAATTCATTTGTGTGTGTGTAAATAACACAACATAGAAACAGGACAGGGAAAAAAATGGGCAGTGACGCACACATTTTTTTTCCTCTTTCCTGTTTATTTTTGGTTTCGCTTTGTTTTAGCCCCTCCTTCTCCTTTGAAGTCCCTTCTCGTTTTCCTTTTCGGTTGGGTTTCCTTTGCTTTGTGGGTGCCCCTGATACTCCAGCAGAGATCAGAAGGCTACAGATCCATTCTCTCCATCCGTTACGTGGCTTTGCCATCCAAGCTTGGAGTGTCTTTACAGAGATAATAACAGTTGTGTTCTTTGCTCTCGTTTTGGATGCATAGACTGAAAACTTAAAATAACTTGTAAAATGGCTTGTTAAAAAAATACAATTACCTCTAATTAGTAGTACGCGTAAATGTTTTACAGAATGAAAGGCGTGCTTTTTATTTTCTTACTTCGTTACATTGGTGGCGAAAGAAGTATGTATGAAAATCAGTTCTTTGCTGACACAAGTTCCATTTGTTACAAATGAATTCTAATAAAAACGTCAGTGTTATGCAGCCATCGCCTTTGCTTTTGTGTAGTGCGACGCACTCGTGTGGATCCAACTCTATGATCCCACTGCTCTGGGGCTTACAGCGGTTTCCCCTCTACGGAGTAGCAGTTCTTCGCCCCAGAGCCTGCTCTTCACAGGTGCCTGCCACAGGGGAAAGCCCTGCACACTGACAAGCAAACCCACGCTCCGAGAAATAGGAACTGCCCCACTCTCCAGAGCAAAGGAAGAAGCATTGGTATTTAATTGTGACCATCTCCAACTAGCAGCTCGCACATATGTAAAACCAGTGCCATGGTTCATTCCTTAAAACCTTTCAGGACACAGCTGAGAAAACAGTCGGCATCCTCATATAGCATAGTGGGTACCTGTCGTGGGTCAGAAGTGCTCTCGTTATTGGCAGAGCGGCCCTATGCCGGGAGATCCTGCTGGCATTTGCCTAGAAGCCAGTCTGGCCAAGAGACTGGCATTGAAGTAATGATATTTACACTCAGTGCTGGAAAAGAAAATGCAATATGCATAAAGATAGGACTTTCAACTGTGACTGGCAGAAAGTCTGACTCCAGTTGGCCTATGAGAAAAGAAAGGTTTTACTGGCTCATAAACAAAAAGGTGAAAAGGGGAAGATGTCCAGGAACAGCCGGATTCGAGGTTCGGGAAGTTTCAAGGCATCTTTCCCATCCTCGGCCTGGTTTCTCTTACTGTCAGTTTTAAGCTCTTCTTTGTGGCCCCTAATTAATGCCATGAACTAAGCAAGTAGAATTTACTTCCCGAACAGCACAAGCGATGTCCTAAAGTGGAGTGGATTCTTGTTGCCCTAGTTGACCTGACTTTGAACGAGTAATCATCACAGAAACGTAAATAGGGACAGAAAATACGCTCTTTGACTCATTAAATCGAGAAGAGTTTTAGTAGCTGAAATGTTGCCAAATAGCACTGAATACTGTGAGACTAACAGCTGGGTGCACGTCAGTCTAATGAGGTAAGACAAACCACAGGTACCCGCGTTGATGGAGTGGTCAGCATCAGGCAAGCGACTTGTTGCCATGGCAGTAACGACAGAATGAAGCAGGCCTGTTATTTAAGCATTATTCTGAAAATCCTGATTCTGAATCGATAATCAGATTCTTTTCCTCATTCTTCTTCCCTGCCTAATTAATTGGCCTTTTGTTTTTCAGATTTGATCATTAGAGAATGATTACGTGGCCACAAAAATCCTTAAGCAGAAAATCAGAACAAAAAGTGCAGGACCCATCTAATTTGATGTTTTCAACATTACAATCATTCTTCTGAATAGTATCTGATCAGAATCCCAAAGATAAAATATATATATATATATATATATATATGATCTACCTTTATACAAACATCCAGAAATTAGAAGGTAGGAAAAGACAACCCAGTTCCATGGCTACCACCATGAAGTCCAGTGTGGAACAAAGCCCGATACAACTACCAACCAATATTCGTGGATCCAGACACTGGAACAGATGCAGGCCACACAGCTGACTCCCTCACCCTTTGGGCAGGAAAGCAGAGAACAAGATCCCACTTGCTAGAGTGCACAGCAGGGTTTTGTCTTAGATCCCACTACCACACCTACCGCAGTGAGACCCAGTACCTAGACCAAGTTGAAAAACCCTACAGAAGTATACCAGCCTGGCGTCTGGTGGAGACCAGTTTGCCAAGTTTGTGGTACATCAGTTCCAGTGGGACAGAGCCTGGAGTACACCTGGCTTCCCCCCAAAACTGTTCAGCCCGTGTCTCTGAGACTTAGGCACGACCCAGCTCAGCACCAGCCATAGTGGCCTAGAGACTGTCTACACCACCCATTCTTCAACTTCAGGCAGCTGTGGCCAGGTCAGTGATGAAGAAGGGCCTGCATTACTGCAAGCTGCTTCCTGCACTCACCAACACTAGTCCAGTATACCGTGGTATAAAATTCCATTCATTGGGGGGCGGGGAGTTGTAACTGTACTTAGGACTTTGCCTTCAAATTTTCTGCTGCTTTGTGAAAACTAAGAAAAACCTGACATGGTCCATACCTGGCCTGACTGTGAGTAGAGTCCCTGACACCCCAGGTCCAGGGCAAGACGTGCAGCACCAGTCCAGCAGACTCCTATTCCAGCTGGCATCATGCATGACTAGGTGTAATGATTTGGCCTATAAGTCGAACATGGCAGTAAGCAGCCCAAAGCATCATGGGCCTTGTACCAATAAACTCAATGAAGGGAAAAAAAGTTGGGAATCAGGGAACAGCCTATAACTTCTGAAAAGACAAGACAGGAACAAAGTCAGATTAAGAACACCAAAATCCTTAATCTTTTGGTGACACCACACATGATTTTTGGTGCCATCAGCCCATCAAGATATTTCAGGAAACCATGACCTCATCTAGTTCTGAAAGGACTAGGAAGAGGCAGAGCTATATCCAATATAGAAGAACACTAAGAGAATTTTATGTGGCTGTTTCAAGGAAACTTGATGAGCTTAAAGTAAATAAACACTTCCACACTCCAACAGAGAAATTTAACAAAGAAATGGACAAAGCACAAAGAAAATGTAGAGATCCTTGAGCTGAAAAACACACTGAAGTTAAAACTGTAATGGAAGGCATCAATAGTAGGACAGATCAAATACTGAATTTATTAAATCTCAAGAAAGGCTTGAGAATACTAACTGAGTAGAAAGCTGAGCAAAAGAAATAACAGAAAAGTTTCAAATCTAGCAAAAGATATACATTGCCAAGTACAGGAAGCACAAAAGCTGTCATTACATTTAACTCGTTTATCTCAAGATATAATTAAACTCTCACAGAGGAAGATAAAAAGACCATTCCCAACCATTCAAGAAAAAAAAAAAACACTGCATAAAGGTGTCTCACTTGATCTTAATGTAGACCTCTCAGGAAAATTCTTACTGTGCCAGAAAATGGCATCAGATATTTACA
The DNA here is from genome assembly GCA_004025085.1 of Thryonomys swinderianus. NCBI lineage: Eukaryota > Metazoa > Chordata > Mammalia > Rodentia > Thryonomyidae > Thryonomys > Thryonomys swinderianus. The sequence goes on along the minus strand of PVIC010004929.1, from coordinate 2,916 downwards.
CTACTAAAGGTGATGGGGGGGGAATACTGAGAACACTATACTGAGGAAAGCTATCATTAATGAATGGAAGAGGGATAAAGACATTAATAAACAAAAAAAGCTGAAAGAATATATCTCCACCAAACCTATTCTACAAGAAATGCTGAGGATTAAAGAAAGTTTGTCAAACTAGAAATTAATGAGTAAGAAGAAAACATAGTAAGGCATAAAACTCACTAGTAAGTTATCAAATTTATGGGTACTTCAAAATTATGCTGTATAAACCATATATTTAGTATGTAAACTGATAGACAAAAATAACTATAAAATGTTAATAGGTTATATATGCAGTTATAAAAGGAGATAGTAAAAATTCAGACAATGCAATGAAAGAGTTTTCTTAGTATATTTTGTATTGCTCACCTGTCATATTATTACTATGACTTCAAAATATCTTGATATAATAAAGATGTTATTGCAAACCTCATAGTACATAAGAAGCAAAAATCTATACAGACAAATCAAAAATATTAAGCAAGAAATCAAAACACACCATTAGTGTAATTCACTTATCCAGAAAGAACACTGTAACTGAGGGAGAAAGAAAGGACTATAACAAAGCTAGAAAATAAGTTGTGTGATATAGTAAGACCTTAGCTATGAATCATGACCTTGAATAAAATGAGTTAAATTTTCTACTGAAAGACAGAGAACTTCATCAGATTAAGGAAACCAAGCATATGCTGCTTACAAGAAACATAAATCTGCGTCTGAGGACACACACACAGAGACTGAAAGAAAAGGAATGGAATAAGACATTCCATGCAAATGGAATTTAAGAGAAACAGGAGTAACCATAGGCAATATCAAATACAATATACCTTAGAAACAGGAAAATACCAGAGAACATTATTGCATAATGGTGAACAGGAAATAACAATTCTAAGTATACATGCGCCCAATATCAGTCCAGATATTTAAAGCAAATATTTACAGATGAAGAGGTAGATACCAATACAATAAGAATTGGAAATGACAGCACCTCATTTTCAGCAGTGGACAAATTGGCTAGACAGAAAAATAAGCCAAAGTACAGTTGCATTGTAGGCCTGAGGACCCAACAGATACCTCAGAATACTGTTTAACAGCAGCTGCATATGAATTTTTCTCATCAGCACATGGAACACTCTTCAGAACAGATCACAGGCCAGCTAACAAGTTTCAACAAGTTTATAAAAACTGGTATCATATATTTCTGGCCATAATGCAACAAGACTAAAAAAAAAAGCAGCAGCAGCACTTTGGAAATTATATAAACACATGAAAATTAAGCAGCTCATTTTTTAACAACCAATGGACTAAGGAAGAGATCAAGTAGGAAATTTTAAAATTTCCTTTCTAAAATTAATTTTATCAGCATCCTTTTGATATACATAATTGTCACAGTAGAGAATTTGTATCTGCACATAATATATCTTATTTTCCCCCATTCCTCTCTCCTCCCTTCTATCCTTCTTCCCCACACCATTTACAAAAGCACAGTTTCCATCTTTTCCTTTTCTTTTTTTTTTCTTTTTTTACCTTCTCCCTGGCTCCCTTGTTCCCCTTCCCATGTGAACACTTTCTTCCTGTTCCCCAATACCTATCTTCCATTAGGGGCCTTATTTACCCTACATTTCTTGAAACAAATACGTATGGGTCCCAACATACCACAATGTATGGGACGCAGCAAAACCAGTACTAGAGGAAAGTTCATAGCAACCCATGCTCACATAGGAAAAGAAAGATTGCAAATAATGTATTGCTGTGTTTCAAATAACTTGAAAACAATCCATTTAATCCAAAATTAGGAGGAGGAACCCAGAAATATGAATCTTAGAAGACATAAATGAACTATATTTTAAAAACATAAGTGATCAGTGAAACAAATAGTGATTTCTTCAAAAAGATAGGCAAATGCTTAGCTGAGAGCAGACTAAAAAATCAAAGAACGCCAAGTGTAGTGGTACCCATCTGTAATCCCAGCACACAGGAGGCTGAGGCAGGAGGATCACCTATGAGTTATGGGCCAGCTTGGGCTCCATAGTGAGTTTGAGGCCAGCCTGAACTACACAGACAGACCTTGTCTCAAAAAATAAAATAAAAAAGAACTGCTTGAAAATCAGAGATCAAAGAGACATGTTTCAACTGACACCAGAAATAAAAAGACCACTAAAAATTACTATGAACCACTTCATATCAAAACTCTGATTATCTAGAGAAGGTGGACATGTTCCTAGCTACATAAACCTTACCAAATTTCAATCATGAAGAAATAGAAAATCTGAACAGACCAGTAATAACAAAATTGAATCAGTAATAAAAAAGTGTCTTATCAAGGAAAATCCCAGGACTAGATGGCTTCAGTGATGAATTCTACCAAACATTTATAAGAAAATACTGATTATTCTTAAGGAAGAAATTCCGTTATATATTTTCTATGATGCAAACACTATCTTGATACCAAAACTAGGCAAAGACAAAGCAACAACAATAGTATAAGCCACTACTTTTGATGAACATGACAAATCTTCCACAAAAAAATAGTAAATTGAATTGACCTTGTCATTAAAAAGATGATTCATTGTGATGAGTGAGATTCACTCCAGGAACCCAAGGATGATTCTGTATATGCAAGTCAATAATTGTGATATGCTGTGTAAACAGGATGAAGGAAAACCTATAGTCATCTCAATTCTTGAAGGGAAAGTGATAAAAAACCATACAGATTCATGATTTTAGAAATCTGAAAAAAATTAAGCATGCAAGAAAGATACCTCAATATAATAAAGGCTGTTCATCATAAGCCAGCATCTAATACTGTACTAAATCGGAAAAAAGTTGAAGAACTTCCATATAGGAATTAGAATGAGGGGTCAGTGACTTGGCTCAGTGCTT